>PVHX01002058.1:0-109486 GCA_004024805.1 Geosciurus inauris
AACACCTCTTCCTGGCCTCAAGCCTGCCTTTTCCGGATGGGGAGAGGCTATATAACCCTGTGTAACACAAGGCACAGCGCCATTTTCCCGACCTGTTCGAGCCTGGTGACTGGCCGGGAAACTGGTCCGGGAGCGTATTTCCTAGAATAAAAGCCTGTGTTGGTCCTGTTTCACCTCCATCTGGTCGTTCGTCTTACAATTCTGAGTCACTATTTCTTGTAGTCAGCCTCTGGTAGACAGAATTTTTTCTACTTCACCCATTTTCTCAAAATGTAACCCCTCTGAGTCCTAGATTTATGCAAGATTTTGCTGTTCTGAACCTGTTTTATTTTTCAGGTGTAAGGCTTGATCTAGTGTCCCTAATCCCCCCTCCCTTCAATCTGCTTGCCTGTAGAGTAACTGTAGACCAACTATCCCTAAAGATAACCCCAAGTTATAAGGTACTTTTGGTTCTTACCTACCTTCGAAGGCTGATGTTCCTATTGATTTTCTGAATGATAGATTAGTTTCTTATTTTCTTGCAGACTATTTTATTGCTATAAAAGAGATTATTTCTGCATGTATGTGTGTGTATGTGTATATCTAGCATATTAATTGTTTTTAGCTAAAAGGTTTCAGGATGTTTCAATTTTTGTCTTTTTTAAGCATTCCAATTTTATTTTTATTGGTTCATCTTTGTATATAATATTTATTATCTTCTAATTGCATTAATGTCTTTGTATTTTTCCTTTGTATCATGATGATCATGATGGCAATTTGATTTTGAAATTTCTATCTTCTGTTTCTTACTGCTTATATTTATTAATTCCTTAATGGCCTTGTTTTGGTCCTCAGTTTGTTTTCTTAGTTCTGAAAGATCTATTTTGATTCAGTCAATTGATTTACCAACTCACCTTTCAGTTCTCGTTTTATTGACTTGATGGTCTCATTAGAAGCAGCAACCCATGTGAAATTTTCTTCTGCTCTTGAGTTGTGTTTTCTTTTAGGATGTGTTCTTTATCTATCTCTTGTGTATCTTGTCTTGTTCTTGACTTTCTTTTTTTTTTTTAATTACAATATGCTTTCACAATTACCTTGATGTTCCCATTGATTTGATCATGTTGAATGTAGATACAGCTACATCCAAGCAGACTGTATTATGTGAGAAATTTCCTGTTTGAATTTAAAATCTTTGATAGAAGGCACCCCTCCAATGATTAGGAGAGACACAAAATGGAAATAAAGATTTAATTACTTTTAGGTTCTGGAAGGGAGTGGCATGCTTACAGGCCACACATAGAGGTCAGATAGGGCAAGTGGGGGGTGGGGAGGAAAAGGAACCTTTGGGACAAAGCCTCTACTGAATCCACAACATTATCCAAACAGTTTTCTCATGAGGAGTTTTAACTGATGAGCTTAAGCAAGCAGATGTGAGTTCCAAGAGGTCACAGTGACAGACACAGTTATAGACACAGTTAGTTCATGTGTAGTGTTAGGGCCAGTGGGATCAAACAGCCTGCATCGATCTAACTGTCCTGCAGGGAAGTGGTCTACATCGAGGAACTGGAGGAAACTACAGCTGGGAGTGTTGAACTGGAAACTGTCAAAGGTGACTAAACCTGTTTCTGGTATGAGATAGTACATGTTCTATCTGCTTTTCTAGAAACTGAGATCCTGGGGTAAGGATGAGTGCCCTATTTCAATGTAGAATCCCAAAGCCTTTGCTTTTATCTGAGAAATTATCTCCCTAGTTTTATGAGAGAAATTCTCTCTCAGTGACTGAGAAGCCACTCTTATCTCTCTCCCACTTCCCACCCAAATAGAAAGAGGAAAAGAGAATGTCACTTCTTTCCAGAGGGGCTGTGAGAATTCTCAGGATTCTGCTGTCCCACCAGAACCAGGGGTGGGAGGGATAAATAACATCTTCTGAGTTGTTTTTTCCTCTGTCCCCACTTCTTGAATTCTTATGTCATTAGATTATACCCTTGCCTGACTCCTACTGGTGAGTATTCCTGGTTTATTTATGTATTTTTCGCTGTTTTTGTCAGTCCCTAAGAGTGAAGGGAGACAGCATCTGTGATCCTACTTCTCTTGGCTAACCTACCCAGACTCATGTTTTCTGTATTCCAGAATTCTCTCAAATGTTCTGTTTTCTGTAAGGCACTGTTCTCATTTCCCAGGGCAATGGTAGTTTCATTCGTCACACACACAAACACACACACCACAGACGCAAACAAGCCTCTTGTTACTTTTCAATGCGATATTAAGCGGAAGGTGGGGACGTCTCTTGGTCTCCATCTTGAGCTCAAAAGCCTTTGGTTTTTCTTAGGGGTTGAGACTTTAAGGGATCATGGGAGAATCACAGTAGCATTCTGTATACAACACGGTCCCTCCTGTTATTCAACATCCTTTGGTACCCTCAGGACAAATTCCTTTCAGAGCTATAAGAATGTGCCTCTTGAGATCCTGCAGTCCCTCCCAGTATTAGTCAAGAAGTCACCAATATAATCTGTTTCCTTTCCTTCTTTTCTTTGGCTGCCAAGAAATTAAGATACATGTTTTATTTCTCAGAAGAAGCTTCCTGCATTCTAGATTTTTCTATTATCATTGCTTTTTTTGTTACAAGGATCCAATATTTTGTGCTTTTTTGGAGAGGTAGTTATCACTTGCTACTATGAATTAAATCTGAAACATATGATATATGAAGACTATTTCCCCCTTTTAAATTGTCATACCTCCTGCAGTACATAATATGTCCCTCAATATTTATTGAATAAACCAGCACACAGGGAAGAAGGAGATTGCTCTATATTCTTTATTAGTTATGCTTGATCTTAGTCTTATGACAAGAAAGATCTTAAAGATTTCTGGAGTGGGTAGGCGTTAAAAGATCTGGCTTGAGCCCTGTCTTTCTAATAACTACTGAGCAGTTTTGAGCAAGTTACCTCTCCAATCTGGACCTGTTTCTTTGTCTATATTTCATTCATTCATTCACATATACACTCACTTATTCAACAAATGTCTCGTGTACCCCTATAGCATCCCACATGCCTTTTTGGGCCCTAGATATGAAGCAACATTCATTTCTTGCTCTCAAAGAATCTAGTTTGTCAATTGTCAACATGAATGCTAAGGTCCCTCTCAGCTTTAAAACTTGAATAATGTAGTGCCTCTTCGTGTAGTTCATCCTCACAACAATCTTTTGAATTTCTATTTTACAGATGAGGATATTGAGTCCCAGACAGACTATGCAAACTGGTCAGGATCCCTTAACCCCAAGTCCAGTACCCTTGCCCTGTGGGCTGGCTTTCTTTCTTTCTTTCTTTTTTGGTACTAGGGATTGAACTCAGGGGTACTCGACCACTGAGCCACATCCCCAGCCCTATTTTGTGTTTTATGTAGAGACAGGGTCTCACTGAGTTGCTTAGCGCCTCGCCGTTGCTGAGGCTGGCTTTGAACTCACGATTCTCCTGTCTCAGCCTCCCAAAGTGCAGGGATTACAGGCGTGCGCCACCATGCCTGGCTGCCCTATGGTAATTAATAGCCAAGAACTGGAGGGGCACCACCTATATTAAACCTACCCATGGCTCCCAGCAAGAGGCTAGGCACCCAGCAGAGGCTGAGCATTTGTTTGCGAAGGAGAGATGTTTTCTTTAAGATTTCATCAAAAGAAAGAATTGCCTAGGTCTATCTTCCTAATGAGGTTCACAGGACTTGAGAAATGCAAACACATTTCCATTTACTTACTTTATTGAAAGAGACAACAACATCTCCTTACATAGCTGAGCGGTGTTTTGCCTCTTGCCTCTTGTTTGTGTGTTCTTTGTGTAAACCAAAGTACATGGAGCAGCTGCCTGGCCACTCTTCTGCTGCCATGTGCCTGCCCGCACCCTTGGTGGAGCAGTTGGAGAACAGAAGCAATATGAGCCAGGTTTCTCCAGCCCCTGGGATTAAGGCTCAGTCTGTTGCACAGCACTAGCTGTAACCCAGAAGCTCACTTTTATTTTGCTTCCCAACTCTAATTCGTTCCCAAAACAGTCCAGGCTAAATATGATGAAGATGCCCTGTGGCACATCTTGCCAATCTTGCAGGTGATTCATAGACCTCAAGGTCGCCCGGGGCGACCAGTAGGCACGGCCATGCAGGTTAAAAGAGTCACCATGCTGGAATCTGATAGACCAGGGGGATTTAATGAGCCCATTTGGCTTCTCCAGAGACTCACTGGAGCATGAGTTGAGCCTGGGTGGATGGGTTTGCTCTGGATCTGCTCTGAGCCACCAGAGGCTCCCAGACACCCACACAGTAAGCTAGGCAAGTGGTCAGAGCAGCCGGAAGTCAGCCCCATCCCATGCACTTGTTCTGTTCTGCAAAGTCTCCCTCCTCTGAAAACCCCAGAGGCACACAACCCAAGACAGGGATTGACTGAGGACTCTCCAGGTGAAACCAACATTAAATAAGTTAAAATGTAAAAGCTTTTACAGCTCTATCTCATACATATGTGCTATTATTATTTCCCTTTCCAATCCATACCGAATATTCTCCTAAGGGAGTGAGGGACCAAGAGGGTCTTAATGGGACAGCGAAGAAGCTGTGCAAACATGTTGATTCAGCTGAAGTCTAACTCTGTCTGATCCCCTGGGGAGCTTAGAAGCACTAGCTGTTCCACTGCAGGTAAGGCCTTTAGCTTTTTGACACTGTATCAGTCATCCCTGGCCTTGGGCTTCCCCTGGGCTTTTTGAGTGAGTTGAAGGTGAATCTGTGCAGAAGTGATCAGCTGGGAGCCTGTGGTAGCTTACACTCCCTGGGGCACTGGTATGCTGGCCAGGTAAAGAGGAGCTGGTGGGACACCAGCTGTATCTACCACCAATATCATTTCTGATGTGTCTTGAAGCCCAAAGTGACCAAAGCACCTAATGTCAAGCTAATCATTCATAGCAAAACATTATTTTCTATCTGTCCCAAAGATTGGAAGAAGCCAAGTATGATATCCGCTCACTTGTCTTGCTGTTCACCTGATCTTTGCATGCACGGTGGAAACCTTGTGACTGAGGAGGAAGCAAAGCATAAACACACTGACCCATTCCTCCCCCGTTCACACTTGGCTCCCACTGTCCACACCCCCTCTCACAGGGTGTAAGCCCCAGATTGCTCCCTTGCCCACATTCAGGTCGGTCACAATTGCCTTGGCTATGGTCAGAGGTCTGCCCAACAACACAACCCTTTCCCCATGTCCAGGCGGAATATTGTCCTAGACCAAGTTCAAACCCAGTCATCTACTCCCTGAGCCCAGCAGCAGCCATAGTTGCAGAAAAAAGTAGCTCTTAACCACGGAATTGACAGCAGTGATACAAACCACTTCATACTGATGCTCACCAAGAGAAGGATTCCATATGCCAAACCCTGTTCTAATTGTAATTAATTGTAATTTACTTAACTGCATTTACTTAGTGGAGCACTCAAGTGTCAGTTAAGGCATTTTTGGCCCTCAGTAATTCTCTGAGTTTAAGGTAGTGTAAATAACAAGGAAGAATCCTAGTTTACATAACAAGGAGTCTAGAAGTCAGGTAGTCAGCTCACACTGACCTCAGTTAGTGCATCTAACTCTAAAGCCAGATTACCTGGGTAATATGTATTCTCCCTCTGATGTCCTATTCTAATACTCTATTACCCATGGAAGAAATCATCAAAACAGAAGGGAAACAAGTAAAGGGGGAAAAGAACTATAAAATATCCGTACAAGGTAGAAAATATGGATAGATATTCAGCTTTCATTTCTTGTCCACACCTCCACATTGCCTTAGTTGGCTTTTATGACCTCCATCCTTTAAAATCTATTCTGTGTTCCCCCTCCCCATAGCTGAACAGAGTTCTTGATCCAGGGAGGTGCTCCAAACTGTGCTTTGAGGAGTTAGCCTTTGGTGGTCTTACTTGAAGGGAGTCATCACAGACTTCCATCAACTTTTCGTTTTTTAAACCTTGGACCTGACACAACCACGTGTTATGTTAGCCTCCCTATGGTGTGGGTGCAATGGCTTCCAGCCCCTATTATATAACAGCATCTGTCATTACAGCCTCCCTCTAACCCTCTTTATGCTTGTTCATCGTGTGACGTGGAGATAAGGAGAGGGACGGGAAGCAGCCTGTTTTTAATACAATGAAATTATTCTTTTGTCTCTTTTCTGAGGTCTTAAACCTTGATGCCAGCAGAGCCTAGACTTGCAGAAATAATGTGTCAGTCAGGATTCCAGCAGGGAGATCAAATTTAGCTCATTTGATTTAAATGAAGAGACTTCACTGAGGCACCACATATGGAAGTGTGGGCAGAATTCAGGGAGCTAACAAAGGGCGTGGAGCCATCCAGAAACCAACAAAGAGCAGGAAGCCATTACCACCCCTAGGTTTGAAAGGATAAGAGGAGGAAATGGTGCTTGCTGAGCCCAGTGAGTGTGCAGCGGAGCTGAAACCACCCGATGGTAGCTATATAGTTACAGAAAGAAGCAGCCCTTGACAAAAATGCAATTCCAGGTAGGTGGTGAATGGAAAAGAAATACCCTGCTCAATGCTCTGCCCTCCACTTACCTGCGGTGCTGATCTAACAGAAAACATGGCAACCTGAGTGAGGCAGTTTATAGGGCAGAGAAATGGGAGAATGGGGCTGGGGGAAGAAATACAAGGTAACCAACAAAAACAGGAAATAAAAGCATTCGCCAATGTTGTTGTTTTTTTTAAAAAGAATCTTTATTTTATTCATTTATTATTTATATGTGGTGCTGAGGATCGAACCCAGTGTCTCACACATGCTAGGCAAGCGCTCAACCACTGAGCTACAGCCCCAGCCCCTCGCCAATGTTAATGTGAAATACTAAGAGCCCCCATCCTATTTCTACGCACTGGCTCCCCAGACTGGTATATTCTGCCTGGGGGAGACCCTGAGCCATAAACTGGTCTCTAGTTCAAAGCATGGACTCATTCTGTAGGACAGCAGCCAAACCTCGTATGGGTGTTTTCCTCAGAAAATGCTGTTACTGCATTTTTGTTGGCCACTCTAACTTTCTGTAACCCAGTGGCTGCCCTGTTTTTTTTTTTTTTTCCCCATCTCATTTTCTTACTTATCTCACTCTAAAATAAATTCCTTGCGGAGACACAGTGCAGTATGGGAATATGGTGATGCTAGACATGTGCTTGAAAGACATGGCAGCCATGCATGGAAAGCAAAGGCAAATTTGGAGTGGGCTATTATTACCTAAGGACAAACCATTGTCCCCTCCCAGATGAAAAGGAAACAAGGGGAACAATGTAAATCATCTGCCACCAGGTAGCTGACTATTCTTCTAAAGTAGGTGCTAAACAGGTGCTCAGTGGTGGCCTTTGCTACTAGCAAACTGGGGAAACAGTAATGGCAGATCACTTTGATAAGGAGAGTCTCTGGTGTTGGAGCTATGCATAATCTCTGAGCTACTGTGGCCACATTGTTCAAGAGTCCACTTGGGTGGCAGAAATGATTGGTGTCCACAGTCAGATTGTCCATCTCATGCTTAAAAGTCTATTTCACAGAAGGGTCCTTTTTCTGAATATTTACATGGGACACAATGTTATCACACAGTGGTATCATTCTAAGAGTCCTGTTCACATACTTCCTTCCCAAATTCCCTTGACACCAATCCTCCAATAGTGTCTCATCAAATTTCTTCTCTTTTTTAAAAATATATTATGATTTAGACTGGCACAGTGGCACACACCTGTAATCCCAGCACTTTGGGAGGCTGAGACAGGAGAAAAGCGAGTTCAAAGCCAGTCTCAGCAACGGCAGGGTGCTAAGCAACTCAGTGAGACCCTGTCTCTACATAAAACACAAAATAGGGCTGGGGATGTGGCTCAGTGGTCAAGTACCCCTGAGTTCAATCCCTGGTACCAAAAAAATATATACACACACACACACATTTGTGTGTATGTGTGTGTGTGTGTGTATATTATATATACACACACACACATATATTATTATCAAATATGATAACCAGGTTTATAACACATTCTTGAATGTATTCCTCCTAACTAACTGAAAATTTATCTCCTTTGACCAATGTCTTCCCAACCCTCACTCAGACCCGGAGATTTCAGTATCCATCATTCCATTCTCACCCATTAAGAGTTCAACGTTTTTAGATTCCACAGATCAGCAAGATAATACAGTACATGTCTTTCTGTGCCTGGCTTATTTCACTTACTACAGTTTCCTCCCTGTTAACCTATGTTGTCCTAGATGACAGAATTTCTTTTTTGAGGCAGAATACTATCCCACCATGTTTACATGCTACATTTTCAATACCATTCATCCATGGATGGTCGCTTAGGTTGGTTCTGTTCAAATTTCTTACCAATGAGCTAACCCACCAGACATAGCCCATGAATCATGACAGATCCATTCCTTCTTCATTTCTTTCAGGAAAAAAAAAAAATGAATAACTCAAAGTTCTTCCCTTTGGGAAGTTTTTCTTTCTTGTGTCTTTCAAAGTTACCCCTGAATGAGTCTACAGAATTGTGGGAAATAGAAACTGTCTGAAAGCTGCACTTGGTCATCTTTCTTCTTAGTCAATGGTTACAGGAAATCCCACTCTCATGAGGCCCCAGGGGTGGAATGAAGGAGAGGTAGCAATGCACCTTGCAATTGTGTGTGTCCTCTCATCATGGCTCCAGAGCTGCTGGCACCCCATCACCTATGTACTGCTTCACTGCCAGTTTGCCTGATTTTATGGTGTGTATCCACAAGAAGTTTAGATCTCAAGGTTACTTGGTGTCCTTGGGTCACGCTCTCAGTCTCTACTAAAGATCAGATGCAGGCTAAGAATTGTTCCATCAGTGTAGCAGATGATGACTTATGGGATGGTGAAGTGAGCAAGATCCTTGTCAATTACAGTCAAGAGGAAAAGTTGGGCAAATGGTACTGGTATTCTACCTAGTGGAAGCAAACTGCTTCCAGTTTTCTTTGCTTATTAGGCCAGAGGGGAGAAAATGCATATGTATAGCTACAGTTCCAGAATCTATATTTGTTTGCTGAACTAAGGATCCATATTTAAACAATAGTTCCAGTGGGGGTCTTTTCCTAATTAGCTTGTGATAGTTTGTTGCAATTGTTCAAGACCCATTTGTACCCTTCAGAGGTCAAATCAAAACACAAATCAAGCTGGGATTGTAGCTCAGTGGTAGAGTGCTTGCCTAGCATGTGTGAGGTACTGGGTTTGATTCTAGCACTGCATATAAGTAAATAAAAATAAAGGTCCATCAGTAACTTTAAAAAATTGTTTTAAGAAAGACAAATAAATCAATACCCTATTTCTGCCACATCTTTGAATGTCTTCAATATTATTTTATATTAATTAATTTTAACTAATTTTGGCCATTCCTTCATGGATGCAGTTTTTTTGTTTTTTTTTTGTTTTTTTTTTTTTTTTGGCTTATAATTATGGAATGACAAAGAAATTCCAGAAGTTCCTTCATGGCCCCTTCTATAATTGCATCGTAACTGCCTTTAATCGGAGGTCAGAGAGTCAGTGTGTAGATTAAAATTCTTTAATTAATATGTTTATTCCAACTGTATACTTTAGCCACTTTGTGCGGGGATGTAGGTGTTTAAGATATCATTGGGCTGACCAAGATGAACTAGTTCTTTTTGGTCCAAAAGGACCATAGCGTAGTGCTGAGTCTCTCACAGGAGACCTCCAATTTTTCCCAAATGGCCTGGTTACTTTCTTTTCCCTGGAATATAGTTACCCTGGGGAATAGCCACAGGTTCCCTCAGGGCAGTGATAGTGGCAGGAGGTGAGGGAAACTTCCAGAGATTTGAGTTTCCTCACAAAATATCTTTTTTTTTTTTTTGGTACCAGGGATTGAACTCAGGGGCACTTGACCACTGAGCCACATCCTCAGCCCTATTTTGTGTTTTATATAGAGACAGGGCCTCACTGAGTTGCTTGGTGCCTCGCCGTTGCAGAGGCTGGCTTTGAACTCGCGATTCTCCTGTCTCAGCCTCCCTAAGTGCTGGGATTACAGGTGTGCGCCACCTTGCCCAACTACAAAATATCTTCTTTAGGTGAGGTCAATACATGGCTCCAAATGAGGCTACAAGAGCTTCTTCAAATAATGGTGGGAAAGCAGGCTAGTGGGGCCTGAAAACTCTGTCACTTCCGGTTGTCCAATGCAACAGGGAGAAGCTAGCTGATCCTAGGCTAGGTATAATATTTAGTGTACACACTTGGCATTATTATGTTATCAAGGGACTATGGGTCTCCTAAATAACTTGGATCTGGGAACTGCTCTAGTGACTCAAGTTAAGCTCCAATTGGCCAAACCATAGACTTTTGGTTATAAGTACCAAGTAGGAAAATAGCTGCCAGTCTAATGTAAACCTAAGGACTCTGTAATCAATTGGATGCTCCAAAATGCTTGGAGTGTCACCACAGTGTCTCTGTTGGTTGCTATGACCCTGAAGCATCTTCTGGAAGCTCATGACAACTCTTGGCTTCAGCTTTTTCTATATGCCCACGGATATCAGGGCGTATTTTATTGTAGACTCTCCCGCTAGCACATCCAACCTACAGGTATGAGCTACAACATTACCTTTCAGTGATTTTGTTTCTTTCCCTATTGCTGGGGCCACAGTCCATTTATGCTAGACAAGGGGACAGGTTGTCAAGAGACCAAAGAAAATAGACAGAGATGGCATGTGAGATACAGTCTTTTGAAAAATGCTTATGGGGAAGGTTCAAGCAACAGGCTGAACAGATAGTACTTCCATCCATCATGCCCCTGTGTCCCTCGTGATGTCCAGTGGCAACAGACTGGATGAGTAACACCTCCATCGTTCACGGTGCTTCACTAGAAAATAGCATCTCTGTCCCTCATGGCTCCTTGTCCTGGGGTGGCCAGCTGGACAAGTGGCACTTATCCTCTCCACAGTGCCCTTAATTCCACACCAGTCATCACAGGAAGAGTGGTCTTGAAGGTTAGTTACAGAAGCTTAGCTTGATTTGTCCCCAGTATGACAGTATCCCAAGGAATGTGGTGTGCATGTGAGAGAGCCGCTTTGTACAGATAGCATTGACTTTCCCAAATTCCCAGTATGCATAAGAGAAAGCCAGTGTTCTTAGAGATATTTACCTGAAAATTCTGGACCGGACTCATTTCGGTTGTTCCTTTGACTTGATGAGGTTCTTGGGAATGGAGAGGGGAATTTCAGGGACACACAGTTTTATTGTCCTCTTTTCTCCAAGGATGATACACCCATAAATGGAATTCTCCATATTTTGGCAAAGGCTGTTTTCAGTGCCCCTTCAAGAAACATAGGAAATGAAAAAGCAGATCTCATATAATTAATCCAATCCAATGTTCATCTCTTTTCCCTCTATATTAGAGCTTCATAATCTAGGGTACATATTTTAATCACCTGGGGACTTTGGGGGAAATGCTGATTCCCAGGCCTCATGCACCAATACTCTGATTTAACTGGTCTCATGTAGGACCTTGACATCAGTATTTTGGAAAAGCTCCTTTGGTGATGCTAATGCACAGTCAGGTTTGAGAGATGCTGTTCGACCTCATGCCGTGGGATTTCTGGAACTTCTTGTCATGTTGGCTGCCATTCAATCTAGGATTAAGTTAATCAATTAGAAAGCGCAATTAGAACTGCAGCCACCTGTTGAGAAAGCATATTACACACAGAATCTGGTCACTCCCACTTAAAATCCAGCTCTGACTAAAGTTTAGCACCTCCTTGGTTTAGCATCTTTAGAATCAATTCCCATACACACCTCTGTGCTTATTTCTGCCACAAACTAGCAGGTACTTGCAATTCTTTTACTACACATGCACTTTCTTTCCAGGTTTGACTTTGTATTGGCCCCGTGTGATGACTGGGGTCTAAGATTCTAGGCCTTCCAGCTCTCAAGACAGTGGCAAAGGCAGGGGTGGGGGAAATTTGAGATATTTGGCTTTCCCCAGCAAAGTCACCTCTGTGAGTGAGGCATTACAGGGCCTCAGACAGAGCCAGGAGAGCCTCTTGGAAGAGGGCAGGAACGGGTACTCTTCGGACACAAGTGGATTAGACAGGCTTGGAGCCTCTTGTTAAGCTGCTCAGTGTAGCTGGAAGCATCCAGCTCATCCCCACAGGCTTTGAATCCCTCACTCTTTTTATACCATTAGTGGCTGCACCACTAGACGTCCCTCTGTCCCCAGCTTTGCCTTCAATGTGTACTTTATCCCAGGTCAGTTCAAAGCTCATGCCCACTAGGGTATTCTTTAATACTAGATCTGTTCCTGATCTGGTATTGTGGTTTGGATGTGAGGTGTCCCCAAAATACTCACAGAGAAGACAATACAAGAAAGTTCAGAGGAGAAATGATTGGGTGGTGAGAGTCTTAACCCAATCAGTGCATGAATCCCCTGATAGGGACTAGCTGAGTGGTAACTGAAGTGGTGGGATGTAGCTGGAGGAGGTGGGAACTAGGTGTGGCTATGGGGTATATATTTTGAATCTGGAGAGTGGAGTCTCTCTGCTTCCTGATCATCACGTAAGCAGCTTCCTTCTGTCACACTCTTCCACCATGTTGTTCCTGTCTCACCTGGAGCCCTGAGGAATGGAGCCGGCTGTTTATGGACTGAGACCTCTGAAACTGTGAGCCCTCAAATAAATTCCACTTCCTCTACAGTTGTGCTGGTCAGGTCATTTAGTCATAGCAGTGAAAAATCTGACTAGAACTTCTAGTATTCTTTTTCCAACTAGGTCAGATAACCAATCCAATGCCCCCACAAGGTTCTATGGCTGGCAATGACTTCTGGTGCCAATTCTGGGATGTCAGGTGCCTGATGGTGAGAAGCAGATTCTAGGTAGAAGGCGAGTTTATTAAGAAGACCTTGCATAGCTCACAGAAGTGTTGTGAGGCTGGAGAACCATACTCAAGGCTAAGCTTCCAGAACTACACTACAGAACTGACGTGGTGGGACACCACCACCTCTGGTGTCAGAAGAACCCCACTGTACACTGATGCTACTTCACTCCAGGAAGTGACTTGGCCATCACTGCTGATCTTGAAAGTCAAAAACTTCTGCCACCACTCTGCAGAAGGTTCTAGATGCAGCCTCTTTGGGGTGTCTCATTTCTGAAATCTCACACAGACGAGTCTTAGAGTTAGAAAATAGGTCATATGCCTGTGTTCCAGCAGCACAGGAGGATGTGGAACCAAGTATTCTGGGCCCTATCCTGGATGAGTAGAATCAACAAGGCTGGTACATGAGACTGGGTTCAAGAAATTGGCATATGTGATTGCAGGGACTGGCATGTCTGAATCCGTAGGACAGTCCAGCAAGCTAGAAACTTTTGGGCAAGAACAATGGCTAAAGTCTTGATGCAAAACTTTTTTTTCCTCTGGGAAAATTTAATTTTGCTCTTAAGACTTTTCAGCCAATTAGATAATCTTGTTTGCATCAACCGATGGTAGATGTTAACAAAATATACAGAACTCGTCCACAGCAACACCTACAGGAGTATTTGAATAACTAGGTACTGCAGCTGGTCACACTGACACATAAACTAACCACATAGCTGGTTATTTCCCAAAGCTAGCAATGGTGTTCCAAAAGGAAGCCAGAGCATGGCTAGTGTTTAATCACATACCCCAAACTCACTGCTAAAGACGATGACGCTGCTGGACGTGACAGTTTCTATTACTACTTTGCCAATAATTTGTTAAGCCCTTACTATGCAGCAAAAGCCTCTCATATTATCTCAATTAATCTTTACAATAATTCCATAAAGTGTTTATAATTGTCTCTATGTTATTAATAAGGGATGTGAGGCTCAGAAAGGTTAATTTGTGGTCATAGTGCAAGTGGAGGAGAGAGAAATAAGATCCACTCTGCCAGAGTTTAAAGCTCATTGCTGTCTCTGTCCTGCAGGGTGTCTCCCCATTTGTCATGTGAAACCCCTCTGGTAATTTAGCCAGTTCTCCAAACGGGGAAGAAAGGAAATTGTTTAAAACAGTGAGTCTCAAGCTTTAATGTAGATCAGGGTTGCCTGGTGGGGTCATTAAAGCACTGATTTCTGGTCCCTCCCAGTGAAGATTTTGGCCAAGGCTGGGTGTAGTGATGCATGCCTTAATCCCAGTGGCTTAGGAGGCTGAGGCAGGAGGATCGCAAGTTCAAAGCCAGTCTTGGCAACTTAGAGAGGCCCTAAGCAACTCAGCAAGACCCTGTCTCTAAATTTAAAAAAAGAAAAATGAAAGAAAGAAAAGAAAAAAACCGCGCTGGGGATGTGGCTCAGTAGTTTAGTGCCCCTGGGTTCAGTCCCCAGAAGATTTTGGCTTAGTGGGTCGGAGACAGAGGCCTGAGATTCTGAATTTTCAACAAACTCCTAGATGATGCTGATGTTGCTGGTCCTGGACCAGAATTTGCATAGCAGTGAGATAAAGAACTCCATGCGTCATGTGAGCATTTCTCCCCAGTGACACTGTTAAGGACAACACCTGTCAACAGCAGAAAGGCTGAAGGGAGTGGCTTGTCTCCTCCCTTGCCTCAGGCTGACAGGGAAATGATGAGAAGTCAGAGGGTGAACAAGGAAGAGAAGACACAACATGAACAGCTTGCTGATCTCTTTGTCAAAGAATGGCTGGATGTCAGAGAGGGAAAAAGCAGATTTCAGTTTTATGAGTCTTCCTGCAAGCCAGCTCCTTATTCTGAGGACCTCTCCCTGGTCAGGGAAGAGTTGACCCAGCCCTGCTTTCCCACTGAGGAAACACAAGGCAGGTTGGCTCTCAGAGGAGAGAGAATGGGCTCAGCACAAACGGAAAGCAAAAAGGTCAAAGCCTTCTCGGTTATGTTCTATAAGCTGTCCTGTACTGAGGCAAGCTAGGACAGCAGAGGCTGGGCTGTGGACCACAGGACAGAGGGAAAGAGGCCATCGGGGGAAGCTGAGAAGGGGTACAAGTTTCTCTGTGGATACAAAGCTCCAGACTAACTCATGTCTGCATTTTAGAATTTACTCTGATCACACCACAAAACTTTATTCCGTCAGCGGGGATGAAAGCCTGGAGAAGAGAAACCTGCTCTGGACTCTCAGGTGCCTGCACGTGAAACCTCTAAAACTGGAAAAGTCAGTTTTTCTCAAAGGACTTTTAATGACCAGGCTGCCCAATGTCATCATCGTCACAGCTGTGAGAGATTCCATGCCTCTCCTATACAGACCCTTGATCTGGGCCATGAACAGTACCCAGAATGAAGAAGAGCCTTATCATGGTTGCTCCCAGGGCCCATGTCTCAATCTTTGGCGAGGGTCATTAATTAGTCAGGCAGAGTCCTGGATCCTGACTGACACTGGCCATTCTTATCACAAAGGCAGATCACAGCAGCATGAGTCCTGCATTGCCAGGTGTCGCAAGTTTGCTTTACAAACTTGTCTGCTAGGATTGCCACAACAAACTCCATCTCGTTGGGTGGTTGATACAACAGAAACTCATTGCTCATAGATCTGAAGGCTAGAAGTACCGGATGCGGGTCTGGCAGGTTGGTCTGTGCTGAGGGCTCCCTTTCAAGCTTGCAGATGGCGGCTTCCCTGCTATATTGCCACATGGCCTTTTCTTGCTGTAGTTAGAGTTAGGGTGGTGTGGGGATGGGGGCCCCTCTAGTGGCTCTTCTTATAAGGACACTAATTCTATTGTGTTAAGCTCCCCACCCCCCATTACCTCATTTCACCTTAATTACTTCCCTTTTTTTTTGGTACTGGGGATGGAACCGAGGGCACTTTACCACTGAGCACATCCCCAGTTCTTTTTATTTTTTTATTATGAGATAAAGTCTCACTAAGTTGCTGAGAGTCTTGCTAACTTGCTGAGAGTCTTACTAAGTCTCTGAGGCTGGCCTGGAAGTTGTGATCCTCCTGCCTCAGCCTCCTGAGTCTCTGGGATTACAGGCATGCATCACCATGCCTGGCCTTAATTACTTTCTTAAAGGCTTTATCTACATTGCCACAATGTGGGTTAGGCCTTCATATATGAAATTTTCCCCCTAACACTCTGATCAAATAAACCACATTATTTTATTGATTCAAAGAGTGGTCTATGGGGCTGGGGTTGTGGCTCAGTGGTAGAGTGCTTGCCTGGCATGTACGAGGCACTGGGTTCGATCCTCAGCACCACATAAAAACAAATAAGTAGAATAAAGGTGTTATGTCCATATACAACTAAAAATATTTTAAAACAAACAAACAAACAAAAAACCCAAAGAGTGGTCTAAGAACCACTAGTTCAAGTTTTCAACATAAGGTTTTTGAGGGGTATACAAATATTTGGTCTATAGCACCATTCGTAGATGAGAAAGTCCATGTACCATCCGACAGTTATTCCACAAAGCCTGCCAGAAATTGTTGAATTTCAAACATGTGAAGGGCATAGATAAAGCACACATGCTCTTTTTTTCCCATCTTTTGCCTAAAGCAGACATTGCCAATCAAACAGCATTTTCCCCACTGATCCAGTATGCAGCCCTACAATCCTTCATATGGAGCTTCAGGCAGCTACTACCAATTGGCTGGTGTTGGCATCTATGCTGCAAATCTTTCACGTATAAGTGAGAGAAACACCACCTACACTGTCTTAGGTATAGAGGGGACTTTATTGGCTCATATACCTAGGAACTCAAATGACATGATTGGCACCTCCAGTAACACCATCATGGCTCTTCTCTCTGATGGCAAAGATGGTTAGGCTTTACCAGCTAAGTAACATCACCAGAAATAGTGAGGGCCATTTTCAGAATTTTTGACAGCCTCCCTGGCTTTCTGATTGATCTGGCTCAGGTCTCGTTGGCCTATTTGGGTCATGTGCATACAGCTGAATCAATTAAAAGGCCAGGGGGATGCAGCACTCTCATTGGCTAACCTATTGCATATCAAATGGGATCTGGAAAGCTTGAGTTCCATTCTGCCATTCCTCCCACTTGTACCTCTCCCGTCAGCGTACTGGTAGGGCACCCCACCCAGCTTCTCCAGAAGCATTCCATTGGCTCATGTGCTCTTTCCCTGCTCTCACAGGTTGAAGGTGAAACCCAGTGTTCACCCCAAACTTCTTATTGCTTATCTCTGTCCACTTCACCGTCATATCCCAAACCTCAATAATAAAAATGTTAAAAAATAATGACATGTATACCTAAGTAGAATAAATAAATAAATAAAATTTTTTAAAAAATGACTAAATCTTACAACCAGGGTTCCAATCAGTGGAAGCTCCTGGATTCTGGAAGCGGCACAATTGGGTTTAAATATTGGCTCTGTCATCTGCTGACCTTATGACCTTGATTAAGTTACTCTCTCTATGCACTGGTTATCTGTAAAACGGATGTTCATTAGAGATTATTGTAAAAATGAAATGAATATTAATGTCTGGAAGGTACTTAGTCGAGTTGATAAGACATGGTAAATTATTAATTGGTTGTAATTAGAATTATAGTCCCTAGTTCCATTTCCTTGAAACTCAAAAAAACAATGGAAAAATAAGACTAGGAGCTATGAGAGGTTTTTGTGGAGAAGGTGAAAAATTAAGGCAGGATTATATCAGATAGATTCAGGGTTCACAATACTGAATTAACATAAAAGCAAAGCGTCTTTCTTTAGGTGTAATGAAGAATTCATGAATTTCTGTGATTGTTCCTAGTAAACATCTATTGTTTTGTCTTCCCAGAATAGCACTTTCCTTTTTCTTCTGAGAAATACTCTGTGTCCTACTATAACCATGTGCTTTGATTAAGAGCTGCCATATTGGAACATGACTCAGCCTCCCTAACCACAATGATTGGTCTTAATTGGGCATCAGACCCAATCTGGGCCAATAAAATAAGGATTTTTGGCAATGGAGAGAGAGAAAGAATCTGTCTTTGGAGGTGCAGTTGGAGGATAATCCAATGGCCCAGTTCCATACACAAGGAGAAACAGGTAATGCAGAAAGAGATAGAGACCAAAGGTGGAGTGTAATCTGAAAGGATTCAAATCACATTTCTCTAGCCTGTCTGCTAAGGCAGCAGGATATGTATGGAATTGATAATGGGGCTGGACAGAGAGAGAGAGAGTGTGTGTGTGTGTGTGTGAGAGAGAGAGAGAGAGAGAGAGAGCACTTGCACAAATCCACGGTTATAGCTGACTTGCATTGAATACAATCAATTTAATCCAGAGTGTACAAAGTCTTTAAAAAATTAAAAGAGAGAAGTTTCCCATGTGACTCTGCTTCTCTTTTCATTTCTTTTTGTTTCCTCAATCCTTCTTCCCCTTCACCCTGCATGTGCTTTTATAAAGTCTCCAGTCTAGAGTTCCAATATTCCCTTAAGCCATCTCACTCCTGTCATTGAGCTCACATTTCTGTATAGGAGGAGTTTACAAGGTCATCTTCATGAAAGGTGGGAGAACAGGAGTGAGGGGTGCATGCGTGTTTCACAGGCATGGGATTAGGAGCTTTCTTTGGAGTGTTCTGTGTTGGTGGTGATTTTCTCCAATCATGGCCTCTCTTCCTTGATGTTCCCACTAATGTAAGCTAAAAGGCTTGACCTCCCTCAGGCTTTTGTGTTTTATAAATGTGGGCATCTCAGGCTTTGGCTAGATATTAATTGATGTTCCCCAGCCTTTTTAGTGAGGATGATGGTGGATGCTGATTCCACTCGTGTCCCCCGCTATGAGAACTACAGCTGGTTGTAGTTGTCCACAAAGCAGGCAGCCTTCCAAAGGCAAGCACTAGCCTGGTGTTCCTAGGGACAAATCCAGTCTCAATACTGGAAAAGTCTCTTCCTCCATGAGCATAACTGGCATGACCCTGGTATAAATATGCCAAGGAGCTTTAACATTTTCTGCCCCTGAAGAGTTGCCAAAATGGCTGCAAATGGCTTCTCTATCAGCCACCGGCATGGGTCAGACCAACTTGGATTAGTCTTCTTTTTTTTTTTTTTTTGTACTGGTGATTGAACTCAGAGGTGTTGAACCACAGACCCACATCCCCAGCCCTTTTTTACATATTTTATTTAGAGACAGAGTCTCACCGAGTTGCTTAGGGCCTCACTAAGTTGCTGAGGCTGGTTTTGAACTCACAATCATCCTGCCTCAGCCTCCTGAGACACTGGGATTACAGATGTGTGCCACCGCACCTAGCTTAGAATCTTTTTGATTCTAGTTCATTCTGACACAGTAGCTGTTGCAAAAGAGATGCATATATATATATATATATATATATATATACACATATGTATATATGTATATATCTGTGTATAAATATATATACAGAAATATAAATATATATATACTTCCCCTTCATGACTCTTCTTATTTATGATGATGTTGGTGAACATCCCATTAAATAATCACCATCTCTTTCTCTTATCATTTTCTGCCTTTCCTCTGCTTTTGTTCCCAATCTCATCTCTGTTGTTTGATCTTTTCTTCGTGATTGTTGTGTATCTATTATAATTATGAAGTGGAGAAGTTCTTTGGTGGTTGATTCTTGGGAAATTCCCACCAGGGAAGATTAAGAAATTTAAGGTCCACCCTCTTCATCTCACCAAGGAGCTGTGGTGCGGTTTGCATCAGTAGAGCTGTAGTCATAAAATACTTAACAGCCCAGATTAATGCTTCAAATGGCTTCTATGTGGGTGGGCAAGGCAATTAAAAACTAGACATGCTCAAGTCTTTTAGCAGATGTCTAGGCAATAAAAGTGCTGTCAACACATCTAATGTCCTCCAAGGAAATTCTCATCTTTTCATCAAGCCTAATGGCAAACTGGAAAGAAGTATTAGTGGGAGAGGGAGACTAGGGAAGAGCAAAGATAACAGGGGGCTATGTATTTAAAGGACAGCCAAAGAGATACCCACTTAAATTGGGATTATGCTCCAGGACTTTTTAAACCAAAATTTCTGGATGGAAAAAGAAATGTGTTACTTTAAGATGTCTCCAAGCCGGGCACAGTGGTGCTGCCTGTAATCCCAGCTCTTTGGGAGGCTGAGACAGGAGAATGGTGAGTTCAAAGCCAGCCTCAGCAATGACAAGGCACTAAGCAACTCAGTGAGACCCTGTCTCTACATAAAACACAAAATAGGGCTGGGGATGCGGCTCAGTGGTCGAGTGCCCCTGAGTTCAATCCCCAGTACCCAGTACCAAAAAAAAAAAAAAAGAAAAAAAAAGTCTCCAGAGGCCTTCTTCAAACACTGAGGATCCTTGAGAACTATTGGTCTGTAGCTTGGAATCCTTCATTGTCATTGCCGTTTATGCTGTCCAGCCTCTTTTATGAACAAGGAGGCTGCCATGAGTTTTATATACACTGTCTTCCCCTGCCCAATAGTAGGCATCACTATCTCCATTAGGCAGATGTTGAGAGAGTGTCTCCTTGAAGTTCAGAAGTATGGCCAAAGGTACTCGGCTTCCATAGACAAGATTCAAATCTAGGACTGAGAATTAATTCCAAAGCCCTGGATGCATTTGACATTTCCGTTTCTGTAAAGCCAGATGACCAAAAGGAACCGAATTAAAACTGCTGGGCAAGGCTTTATTGGAAATACACGCTCTGGGGCTGAACTCTCCTGTCCATCAGAGTGTGTCCAGGAGAATGGCGCACGTGGTCTGGGTACAGAAAACTTTAAAAGGCCTGGGCAGGAAGGGGAGGGCTTAAGGCAGGAAGAGAAGGTCAGAGTCCTTCCTGGATGAGTCAGGAAAAGCCTGCTGATTGACAGGAGGCACCTCTACTCCTGACGTCACCGTCTGGCTGGCCACTCCGTTCCATAGCTGCCCTGACCACCCCTAACTAGACACGCTGAACTGACCTAACAATTTCCTTTCCATAATTTTGTGTTTGGAGCCTTCAAGTTCTTCTTCTCTAGTTGTTTGTAAAATATATAATAGGTCATTGCAAAGTAGAGTCATCCTACTGTGCTATAGAACCCTGATGTGACCAGTATATATTGTGTATTGAAATATCATGCAGTACCTCATAAATAGGTACAATGTTTACATTAAAAAATTTTTTAAAAATATTTAAGGAGATGGAAATATGAACTACCCTGATTTGATCATTACACATTCTGTACACATCTTTAAGTATCATATTTAACCCCCCCAAAGATATATACAATTAAATAATAATTTAAGAACACCTTTCATGTTCCCTTCCTACCCACCTGTGGAGGACCATTGTGCAGACACCAGTATCCTTCCTCAGGGGACTGACTAGTACTCCTGAATTTTTTAGGCTCTGGGAGCTGGAGAGGAGTTGGGTTCATGAGGAGAAAGACAGGGGTTCTCATACCCATATGTGCCACCCTCACTGCCAGGCCATGAAACAGCCCTGCTGGTCCCTAGAGCCTCAGAAAGCATTATTTTATAAAATTAAGAATTTTAATTTCTGCACCTGTCACCTCACCCAGGACCAAGACTGGCCCAAGGAGCTGAGCAGAGAACAAACCCTATTCCATGTACTTCCTTGAACTTATCTCCCTACTCTTCCCTTCCTCTCACCCAACCCCCAGGTACTGATATCTCCTCCTTCCTTCATTAGGCATCCAAGAAGGGCTTCACACATATCAGCTCATTTAAATGGATACCTTAGGCACTTTGTAATGTCAGTTTGTCCTTAACTAAGATTCTCCTTCACCCCCACACAGACAAATGAAGGTAAGCATTTGTTTCTATTTTTATCAAATTGATGTCATGCTGTATTGTAGTTTTAGATTCCTTTTCCACTAAACATTGTACTGTGAACATTTCCCATATAATTAAATATTACTTAAAAACATTGTTTACTAGTTGCATAAGTTTTTAATCTCATGGTTAGATTATTATAATTTATTTAACAATTACCCATGACAGTACATTTAGTCTTTTCTAATATCTAGATATTAGTCCAATGAACATTCTCAGGACATTTTCCATAGGATGATATTCTTGGCAAGAATTACTACATGTAAAGATATGACCATTTTAGAGTATTTTTTTTAAACTTTAATTTTTTAATTTTTTTTTTTAGTTGTACATGGACATAGTATCTATTTATTTTTATGTGGTGCTGAGGATTGAACCCAGTGCCTCACGCATGCGAGGTGAGAACTCTACCACTGAGCTATAATCCCAGCCCCATTTTAGAGTATTTTAACACATGTTGTCAAATAGATTTCCAGAACAATTGTACCAATTTGTAATCCAAACAGAAATAAAGGAGTCCAAGGACTGGGAGTAGAGCTTAGTGTAAAGCACTTGCCGGGCATGCTTGAGGCCCTGAGTTAATCCCCAGCACTGCAAAGCAAGCAAGTAAATCAAGAGTCCAGCTCACTATACCATCACCAGCACTGGCATTGATTTTGAAAAGAATGTTTACCAATTTTATAAGCAAAAGTGGTATCTTGATGTTGTTTTCATTTGTATTAATGAATGAAAATAAAACAAACCCCTTTGTGTTCCCACTTGAAAAAGCTATTCTGCAGCTGATGAAGATCACCATCACTTTTTCCACATCTCTATTTTGTGGAAAGCCTTATAAATTTATTGGTGGCAGTCGTGCATTGCCCTTTACCCCACTCTGCTTTGTAGGGAAGATCTGGGTGGAACAGCTGGTGAAGATTACATTCCTCCCTTTCACTACATAGGTGTATTTCAGGGGAGCTGCTCCAGTGGACTCAATAGCCAAGTGGCAACTCTCACACACCTCCAATTTCTAGGACCAAGACCTATTCTGAGTAGATTCAGTAGCCAATGAACATTAGCTGATCCTATCTTCTTTGACACTTGACTTCAGAAGATTCGTACTGAGTGGTGGCAGCAACTTGCATTATTCCTGTCTCTGTCTCCATTTTTTCCTGTATCACAGGGAGGACCTCAGTGAGATATCTGGTGAATAATGAATTCCCCAATCCCTGCCCCTGCTGCCCCAGCTCATTAGGACAGAGATTCTTCCCAATGGGGAGTTGAAACAAGTCTCAAAACCTGGTGACATTCTACCCCAGCCTAGAGGCTTGGCTTCAATTGAATCAAACTGTAAGATGATGCATGTCTCCAGGCATTCCTGAAAATAGTAGACCAAGTTGCTAACAATCTGTGGAGGCTAACAACTGGGTGTGATATCATAGACCCAGCATAAATTTAATGGGGAGGTCAGAGAAAGAGATAGTCAAATAAAACCTAACTAAAACCTAGTGATCAAGAAGAAAATGTGCATGCCCAAGGCTATGCTTTTTGAAGAGCAACACTAGGACTGCCCACTGCAGGGGATGTAGACTTCACTAAACAAATCCAGTTAAGTCACTATACAAATAAGCAATTAATCAGCTCTGGGGGAGAAAAGATCAGCATTTGCAGTTGTCATATTTTCTAAAATGTTCAGTTTTAAATAAATAATTATCAGACATGCAAAGAAACAGGAAATTGTGACCCATGTATACACACAGGAGAAAATGCAGGCATGTCTTTGAAGGGGCCCAGATGTTGGACTTAGAAAATTAAAGATTTCAAAGCAACTATTGAACATATATTCAAAGATCTAAAAAAAACCCGTTGCTTAAAGAATTAAAGAAAGGTGTAATTACAATGTATCCTCAAAAAGAAAATATCAGCAAGGATATAGAAATCAGTTTTTAAAAGAGGAACCAAATGAAAACCTTAGAGTTGAAAAGTGCAGTAACCTAAATGAAAAATTCACTAGTAGAGATCAACAATAGATTTGAGCTGGCAGAAAAATTGATCTGACACCTTGAATATATATTGATAGAGATTCTGCAACCTAAATTCAGAGAGAGAAAAAATCAATAAAAATGCACAGAGCCTCAGGGAAATGTTTGACACTATTAAGTGCACCAACATATGTGTTATGGAAATACTAGGAGTAGAGGAGAGAGGAGGAAAAGATTATTTAAAGAAAACATAACAGAAAGCTTCTCAACTTTGATGAAAAGCATTAATATATATATCCCAGAAGCTCAATTAATTTCCAGTAAGGTGAGCATGAGGAAATCATAGTCAAATATTGAAAGAGAAAGACATAGGGAAGATCTTGAATGCAACAATAGACAACAACTCACTATGTATCAGTCACTCCAACAAGACTAACATAAAATTTGTAACCTGAACCAACAGAGATCAGAGACAGTAAAATGACATACTCAAAATTCTGAAAGAAAAATCTGTGAATCAAGTACCTTTGAAAAACAAAGGGGAAAAAGCCAAAATAAAAACATTCCAAGGTAAACAAAAAATGAGAGAAATTGTTGCTAGCAGGCCCACTTTACAAGAAATACTAAAGATGGTTCTTCAGGCTGAAAGCAAGTGATACCAAACAATAATTGAAATCCACACAGAAAACAAGGATTGCTGATAAATGTAATTATGTAAGTAATTTTATGCCTCACTCAAAGGAAAGTATAATTTGTCCTTTCCTCTCATATTCCATAAAGCAATGTTTCCATAATTGCATTGTTGGATCTTTGCATAAAGAACTATAAGCTGGTCATGTGCCTGTAGACCCATCTACTTGAGAAGCTGAGGCAGGAGGATCAATTGAGTCCATGAGTACAAGACCAGCTTAGGCAACATAGACTCTCTCTCTCTCTCTCTATATATATATATATACACACATATATATACACACACACATACATATATATATTACTATGTATATATTATAGATTATATATTATGTATACTATAACAGATGCATATTATATATACATGTGTAGTATGTAAATACATTATATTATATTAATATATTACATAGGACATACTGTATATTATATACTGTATGATACAGATGTAAATATGTTCATATTAACAATAGCAGTGCACATGAACTGTTTAAACAATACACTCAGAAGTCAGAGATAGTCATATGGCATTTTTAAAAGGATCCACCTATCTGTTCTCTATAGGAAACACACTTTGGATTTAGAGACATCAGTGAAAGAGATAGAACAGGCAAACAGAAATTAACTAGACAAGTAACAGACAAAATATTTTCTAGGATTAGATAAGGACATTTTATAATGGTAATTGGGACAACATATCTGGAAGATACAACAATTATGAACATATATGCACCTAACAGCAGAACCCTAAATCCTTGAAGCAAAAACTAACAGAACTGAAGAAAGAAATAGGACATTCAATGATAATATTTGGAAACTTCAATATGCCATTTGCAATAATGAACAGAACAACTAGGCACAAGAGCATCAAGGATATAAGTCTTAAATAGCACTATAAACAAGTCGGTCCAACATCTGTAGAACATTCCATCCAGAATATGCTTTGTTCTCAAGCACAGGTGAAACATTTTCCAGGTTGAAGCACATGCTCCCCAATAAGACGTCTCAATACATTTAACAGAATGAAATCATACAAAGTATGTTCTTAGCCATATTGTAAATCCTATTTTCTACCAGTTCTCACATTACATCTTGAACTTCCAAAACATAGACCCTGTCATTCTCTGGGCATCCTGGGCTGCTTTTCATACCTCAGTGCCTTTGCATCAATTGCTTTCTCTGCTGTGGTGGGTCTTCCCTCCTGCTCTGTTTGCACCCTACCTTTGGTACTCATGACCTCACTCAGCCTTTATCTCTTCCTCCAAAGCCTTGTCTGAAACCTACTTGATCCTCAGCCCTTTTGTATTATATCTATACATTTATACATTTCTCATTGTATGAATTATGGTTTAACCATCTGTATACCAATTCTTTGTGATGGACTGTAGGTTCTTCTAAGACAGGGGCCTTTTCTTATTTACTACTGTATTCCAGGCATTAGAGTAAATATTCATTGAACTGAACCATATAAACAGTACAGCTCTGTTCCTCTTGAAACAGGAGAAGCATCAAGCAAGGTTAACTCCAGGAAGGTATATACCAGGAAAAGTTAAAGTCAGCATGCTAGAGAGATACCTTGCACAACCATGTTTATCAGAGGACAATTCACATTAGCCAAGCCACAGAATCAGCCTATTTTAGGATAAACAAATGAGGTGTATATACACAAGAGAGTATTATTTAGTCATTAAGAAAAATGAAATCATGTCATTTGCAGGAAAATGGATGGAACTGGAGATTATCATGGTAAGTGAAATAAGCCAGACTCAGACAGCTATTACAGTTTTTCCTTCATATGTGGATTCTAGAGGGGCAGAGGGTGAGGGAAGATGACATAAAAGTAGAAATAAGACCATTAGAGAAGAGGAAGAGAATGGAGGGGGAGGGAAAAAGACGGGAGGGGATGAACAAAATGTTCTATATATGTACAAATGTGCCGCAATGAAAGCCATTGTTCTATATCATTAAAATGTCCTAACAAAAAAAGAGAAAATGTAGGTTAGCACATTGCAACCATGAGGTTACAAATCTGATACTAACCAGCCATATGATTGTTGGCCACTCACTTCATATCCCTGAACCTCAGCTTCCTAACCTGCAAATGAGGGTGATAATATCAATTCCCAAAGAGTTGTTGTGAGGGCCTGGGATTGTAGCTCAGTGGTAAAGCACTTGCCTTGCATGCGAGAGGCACTGGGCTTGATCCTCAGCACCACATAAAAATAAATAAATAAAGATATGGTGTCCATCTACAACTAAAAAAAAATTTTTTTAAAAAGAGTTGTTGTGAGGATTATACTAGGCATCAGGGTTTTTGACTCAGTAGCATTTGGGGAAAGGAATGAGATACTCAAATGGGAAGCAAAGTTGACCTGCAAATGCTGCATGCCCACGTGGTGTTATAAAGGCCTCTAATAAATGCAGTTGCTCTTTGGAGCCACGAAGACCAGGAGACTGGTAGCAACCAACGCTACACTGAGTTGATTAAGGTCCTATGACAAGGCATTTCTTGAAGCTATTCATGTATTACTCATCTACCTTTGCTGCAAGCCTATGAAGTACATAACCTATCATAATTATCCTATTTTCTGATGAATAAGTAGAAATGAGCCTAACTGTGTGATGCGTAAGCTGAAATGCAGAGATGGGAAGAGGGTTGCTAGGGTAACACTGGAGAGGGTGGTAGAGCAGAGATTTGAGCCCAGACAACATGGCTCCAGAGTGCAGAGCCTTAAGAATTAAGCTGTGGGAACTCTAACTAAATAAGTTGAGCAACTTCTCTTGTTACAGACTGCATTGAGTGTTTTCCATGGAGATATTGGCTCACTCAACACCATTTCTAACATCTTGCTTTAGTACCTTTCTATATAGCAAAGATTAGAAAGCTATGGTAGCTTCCAGACTCACTAACAGCTGGCTTCCAGATGCAATATAGCTTCCATGTACCAGATGCTTTTGTCTGAGACTTTTATTTCGAATTGTTACCAGAACAGACAAGCAGGGTGCAAGACATCCATTTTGCTGGCACATCTCGGGCAAGATGTGACATAGTTCTGGAGTCAGCAGCCAAAGCAGCAGCCTCTTGACCTTGTAGTTCCCCCATTAGGAGCAGCTCTTTAGTGGTCCAGTTCAGCAGTATGGTTTTAGTAGCTATTCCTGGAAGCCCAGCCCAGATTTAATGTGTCAGTTTTCTCTTGTTCCTAATAAATTCCTCAGCTAGAACAGATTCTACTATCTGCAATCAAAATATTCATTAATACACATCAATTCCCTTCTCATGGGCCCAGAACAATGGAGTTGGCCCACCATGGACTTAATCTCTGAAACTGAGCCAATATAAACTCTCCCTCCTCTTAAGTTGTTCTTTTCAGGTAACAAAAGCTGACCAACACTGTCTTTCAACAGCAGTGGAACAGAGAAAGGTGTATCAGGCTGGTGATGGGAGTCATAGTGCTGGCTCATCACTGGCTTTGACTGAATAAGTTGTGTCACTCAGCCTCAACTTCCACCTCAGTGGAATGAACGCACTGGATGGGCCACATCCACCATTGTTCTAACACTGGGACTTTGACTATCCTAGTTGCCTTGATGATACTTTTGTCTAGAGAAGTTTTTTATTTTTATTTTTTTAATTTTTTAATTTTTTTAAAACAGCAGAATGCATTTCAATTGACAGTACACATATGGAGCACAATTATTCATTTCTCTGGTTGTACACAAGGTAGAGTCACACCATTCGTGTCTTCGTATATGTACCTAGGGTAGTGATGTCCATCTTATTCCACCATCTTTCCTACCTGCATGTCCCTTCTCTTCCCTTCCCTCCCCTTTGCCCTATCCAAAGTTCCTCCATTTTGCCCATGCTCCCCAATACCCCCATTATGGATCAGCATCCACTAATCAGAAAACATTCGGCCTTTGGGTTTTGGGGATTGGCTTACTTAGAGAAGAAGTTTTTTTTTTTTTTAAATTATGCTTTCTTCAAAAGATAGATTACCTCAAACCCCAATATATTATAAAGAGAAAAATGTATATTATTTTTCCAGAACTATGTCACCTCTTGCCCCAATATATTATACAGAGAAAAAAAAAGAGCACTCCTCTGGTACCAGCCAGGCATGAGAGGAGGTGGGAGCCCTGTCTCCTTGGCTTGCTTGTGTCCTATCCTGGGGTAGCCCCGAAAGGGTCTCCTGGGACCTTAGGTGCCTATAAAGCATACTTGGAAAGCAGATGCTTAACCCACATTGGGTGCCCCCAAATGTGAGTGCTTGGGTCTCTGAACCATGGGTAACCCCTGGTTTCATTATTTTATTCCTTCTTCCATTGAATCTTATTGAGTACCTATTTGGGGAGCAGGAGGAAAGTGTTAACAGGCATGTGGTGCCAGAGCCTGGGTGTAAATCTTGAATCTACTACTTAATAACCAACAGATTGGATTTTGTGTAAGTTCTTTACGTCTGGCTATTTCAGTTTTCTCCTATGGATATAAGAAAATGGTGACACATTTCATCAGCTTGCTCTACCTGCTTCCTGCTTCCTTGTGGTTATCTTTCCCCCCAGCTCAGAACACCTCATACTCTAGCATCTAATTTATTTACTCATCCTGCTTAGAATCCGTCTCCTCCATCAGAATTTCATCTGTAGGAGGGCAACTTCTTCTGTCTGTTTTGCTCGCTGATAGGGTAGCATGAAATCATTGCTCAGTACATGTTGGTGAAAGGATATTGATAATCTTCAAGGATAACCCTCCTTTTTTTCAGTGGGTAGAGAGTGCTCAGAGCTGGTCTCTCTGAGGCAAAACTGTTCAAGCTGAGCTGGGCACAGAGGTGCAAAGGTCCAGGCAAGGGGAACAGCGTGTGAGGCCTCAAGGAAAAAAGGAAGGCGAAGGGATCTGAAGGAAGACCCATGAGGGTGGCACCCATTCAGGGAAGGAAACAGAGACAGGACACTCAGCTAGAGAGGTACAGAACCTCCTAATCACCAGAGGGCTGAGTCTACGCAACAAGGGGTCTTTCAGGCCAGTGATTCAACTTAAGTAGAGGAGGACACGGTCATGTTTATAAGACCTTCTGGCTGCCATATGGAGAACGAGCTGGAAGGGAAGAGGGAAGCAGCTCAGAGACAGCAGTTCCCAAACTGCGCCATGTTCCACCTGTCACCCTTCTCTCTGCCATTTGTTTTTTCACAAGTCTTGAGTGACTTAGGCAGAATTTTTCTTCTTAATGTTTACTGTTCAAAATTCTAGGGCTTGATCTTGGAACTGTGGGTTTTTCTAACTGCTGGTGAAAGAATGCTCATCGTGAAGACAGGAAAATGTCTCCTTCTCTGCAGCAGCAGAAGAGCAGACACTATTCCACATCCTAAAACCAACTTTGAAAATGCTATTTCTAGCAAGGTATTTTCTAAAATGCCTAGCTTTTGAAGACGGTTGCCCTGCCCTATAAGCAAGTATGACTTTTAGCTTCTAACATGTTTATATTTCTAATCAACTGCCCTAGGAGATAAGATTTGAAATAACTGCTTTATTTTCTAAAAGCAATAAGTAGTTGGGTATGGTGGCACACACCTGTACTCCCAGCAACTTGGGAGGCTGAAGCAGGAGGATGGCAAGTTCAAGGTCAGCCTCAGAAACTTAGTAAGACCCTGTCTCAAAAAATAAAAAGGGATGAGGATGTAGCTGTGTGGTAGAGTGCCACTGGGTTCAATCTCCAATACTACAAAAAATAAAATTAAATTTAAAAAATATATAAAAAATGATAAAGAGAAAAGCAATTGGCACTGAGCTTTTTTTCCCCTCTTAAACCTACAGAAGCATATTAACTCTCCCCTCATTTTTTAAAATAAGAACAATAGATCCCTTTCTAGTTCTTGTTTAAATGGAGTTTGGTAGCTTTGGATTGTTGAACCGCAGAGATTCCTAGGGCGCTTTTGTGAAGGCAGATGAGAGATGCTTCAGGTTTGAGGGTGGAGAGGATGAGAGAATTGGGAATTGACTGGAATCAGGACAAATTTTAGAGGAGGAACTGATAGGAGTTGGGGAAAGACTGAACTGAATGTGGGAGGCAAGTGGGCAGTGAGGGATGACGCCCAGCTTCTTTGCATGAACGACATGGAGGAATGCCCGTGGAGGTAGGAGACAGAGGCCCTTTGGAAATCTGTGTGTTCTACAATCAGTGGTATCAAGACAAAATTTCACCCCTCAGAGGCCCCTGGGTGAAACTTACAGGTCATTGGCTGTGTCTGCATGGCACTAGAGGAGATGGGGGTGGGTGAGTGTGACACAGGCTCTTGGTGACTCAGGAGGTGGATTTTTCTCCACAGATGTCTCTGATGATGGATTGGGACATGAATGGAAGCAGAACTCCCTTCCAGAGTCTCCAGAGAGGAGGAGTTTTGCTGGAGCTCCACTCAGTTGTCTCCTCTGGATGCTGGGAGTCGGGGTGGCATGAGGGTAGGGGAATGTTTCACATGACATGGAAACTGTGACATCAGATTATTTGGGGGGAAAGTTAAGGACAGGGCTGAACAGCTAAAGAGTAATGAATTCTCCTTGAAAGACTAAATATGCAAACAGATAATGGCCAGATCATATGTCAAAACAGAACTTGGGCCCACAATCTCCAACTACCAGTTCAGGAAGCCATACCACAGCCCCCGTGACAATCAGCCCCAAAGAGCTGGCACTTAATAACTGCCAGCTTCTCTAATTTGTGTCTTCCTTCCAACTTAGAACCAACCATAGAAAGCCAAATATGCACCCCTAGTCAACAGGATGCCCCACTTCTAGTTAGCCTGCCCCCAGAGACCTCCATGCCAACCCCATCCAGTCAGGACACAACCAAAGCCTTCCCTTTGGTCCACTAACAAGCTCCCCCACTCCTCTGTCTGCCTTTGAGTCTTTGCCTAGTGCAGGTAGTGGTAACCGATTCCTTTTGCTATTGCAAGCTCTGAGTAAATAGCCCTTATTTGTTTTCATTGCGTGGTCTTCATTTATTCCACACCTGGCCCCATCTAGACCCTCATCAAAGCTACCTTGCTGGGGACTTGTGGAGGGGAAAGACAGATGTGGGTCTTGAGCTCTGTTTCTCAGGCTGACCCTCCATCAGAGGCTATGTGGCAACATCTGGCAATCAGTACAACACCTGCTCAGCACAGTAGAGAAGGATGACAAATAGTTAAGAGGGCTGTCTGCTGGGACAGGCTCCAAGAAACAGCTGTTTAAAGGTGCATGGGCACACACGTTCTTTCCTGAAATCATTTGCTTTCATTGTGGAGAGCAATCCATATGGCTATGGGTATTCTCCAAGGGTTTGGAGCTATGCATGACTGCTTGGTTATGCTGTTCTTCCCAAAGAACATGCAGAGTATGTGCATGGCTTTCTGAAACTAAGTCTCAATCTGGCATTATCACTCTGTGGGACCTTGGACAAGTCATTTGGCTTGCTGGGTCTGAATTCCCTCATGCTTACTTCTATACCACAGTGTTGATCTAAGTGTGGTTCTCCAGTGCATGCGAGGCTCCTGGAGAACTTGCTAAGCATTCCAATTTCTGGGCTCTACCTCAGATTTAATAAACAGAACCTCTGGCAGTGAGCTGGGAATCAGCATGACTAGCCAGCTCCTCAGATGACTCTTCTGCCCATTCAAATTTGAGAACTTGGGGTTACTGTACCTTAGGCACTCGAGAGATTAAAATAATGATCAAGACCCAGTGCCCCTCCTCGCTGAGGACTTATGTACAAATATATCCAAGGCAAAACAAGCAGCAATAAACAGAAATTAAGAACCAAGTGCTGTGGAAGAGATAGATTCCAGCCTGGGAACTTTGAGACGTTGGTATTCCAGGAGGAGGTAGAATTTCATTTATCATACAGACTTGAGGAAAGAGACAGAGGGGACCATCAAGCACAAAGATACAGTCTCGGTTAGCTTTTGCTGCATAAAAAATTATCCCAATACTTTGTAGCTTAACATACACACTATTTATTAGGTCCCTGAGTCTATGCGCCAATTGGATGGTTCCATGGATGTGACTGATTTCTTTCTTTTCTTTTCTTCTTCTTTTCTTTCTCCTCTTTCTTCTGCCCCTCCTCTTCCTCTTCCTCCTTTTTTCTTTTAAGTTCTGGGGATTAAACCCAGGGGCTCTCTACCACTGAGCTACACCCTCAGCCCTTTTTATTTCTAAGATAGGGGCTCACTAAGTTGCTTTAGGGCCTTGCTAATTTGCTACAGCTGGCTTCAAACTCGTGACCCTCCTGCCTCAGCCTCCATCACTGGGATTATTGGCCTTATGTCACCATGCTTGGCTGTATGGTTGGTTTCAACCTAATTTACTCATGTGTATGAAGCCAGCTGGCAGGTCAGCTGGTGAGTGGTTGGTCTAGAATGGCTTCATTCACACCTACAGGGCTGGGTGACTTTTAACTGTGGTGACTGGGAACCCAGGCCGTGTGGTCATCCAGCAGGGTAGCCTGATGGAGGCAGAGTTCCAAGAATCAGAGAAGAGCTTGCAAGGCTTCTTGATGCCAAGCCTTTAAACTTACACGTCATCACTTCTCTTGGTCAAAGCAAGTCATGGGCCAAACCAGATTTTAGGTATGGACAAATAGTCTCCATGTCTTGCTGGGACAAACTGCAAAATATGGTAGCTATCTTAGAAATGTACCACAGACCCCAAAGCAGGAAAATGCTGTGCAGTTTCTCAGAACACAGAGAACAGGGTATTGGTGGCAGCAATGAGAAACCCAAGGGCTGTGACTGTCCAAAGCCTCACTATAAGTGGCTCTGTCCCTTAACTCTTGAATGCCCAGAGTGGGCAGCTCCAGCTGAGGCCTGCTGGGAAAGGGGCATCCTGGAGGGGAGGAATATTTTATCATTGATGAAGTTTAGAATTACCAATTCAGTGATTCTTTAAAAAAGTAGACCAACTTTTAGCCAGCCTTATTTTTTATTTTAAATCCCCTACAGAGTTGGTCCTTGTTGCTTGGTCCCCAAACAGACCATTTCCACGGAGCTTCCCTTGATTCACTACCGTAAAAGGCGAGTCCCAGCCCACAGATGGGAGCCCTGCCTGGAGAGATTGTATGAGGGAAGATGAGAGGTTTTTGTTTTGTTTTGTTTTTTTCCCTTTCGTAGTGGAAGAAACATAAATTCAATGCTTTGTCCATAGGTCACTGGTTACAGTTGCATGGGCCCCTCCAACTTGTTGGGTTAGGTGTCAGCTGCTGATGGGATGAACAGTATTATCTCTTTCATGGATGAGGGAACTGAGGGGCTCAGGGACTTGCCCAAGGGCCTCTAGCTAAGAAGAAAGAAACCTGGTGTTTGGGCCTGGGATTGTAGCTCAATGGTAGAGCGCTTGCCTTGCATGTGTGAGGCCCTGGGTTCGATCCTCAGCACCACGTACAAAGCAATAAAATAAAGACATTGTGTCCATCTACAACTAAAAAAAAAATATTAAAAAAAAAAAAAGAAACCTGGTGTATGACTATGGAATGAGCGAATCTGGAGAAAGGGAAGTGTTTCTCACGGACCATTTGAGGAAATGGGAGTCCGTGTTGATGTGATTTGTGGTGCTGAGCTGATATGGTGGAAAGCTCAGCCTCAAGGAGGGGAGGCAGATGCACAATTAACAGCCTACCTTGGAGATAGCCGTAGTCCTGTTTTATAGTGTTTGTTGGTTAGCGTGGTGTACATGCTCCCGACGTGACCCATTACACCCTGTCCATGGAATGCCCCTGAATGGAGTTGAGCCAGCTCCAGGTCACGGGCTGAGTGGTGTGAATTGAGAAGTGAGACCGACACCTCCTGGCTGACCGTGGCCTCCGTCTGGTTCAGAGTGCCCAGCTGTCTCCCACAGCCCGCACAGTCCTGTGGTTTTGTTGTCACCCCTTTCTGAAGAGTTTGAGCCATCTGCTGCTAAGAAGCCCTGGTAGGGCATGGGGGAAAGAGGTGAGAGTGTCTCTTTTTATCCTTTACCTCAAAAGGAAAGCATCCAAGATCCTGAAAAGTTTGAGTTAAGATAGTGGAAAGGGCTATGGGTCTGATGGAAGAGGCTGAGGAGGAGGCATCTCCTGGCTACAGGGGCCCAGGAGGAGAAGAGGCTGGGTAGGTGGCAAGAAGTAAAGGGAACCTCTGTTTTAATTGTATTTTCTTAGGCTTTGAATGTGTCTCTTTGCAACCCTGTCATCACAGGACCAGTTGCATGAACTGTCTTATTTTCTGTATTCTTGATGTACCTGTCATTTCTGGCCTTGTTGACAGAGGAGACATTGCTCTTCCTAGGGCTAGCCAGTTCTTAAAGATATCCAAGAGTTCCCTGAGCACAACTTTGATGTGTTAACTAAACATCCCAGAGCCTTGGATTTATTTTCTCTGTCCGGATCAACCCAGGAATCAAGTACCAGACAAATAGGGACAGCTCCTGTGTCCCAATCCCCCCAGAATGATTGAATCTCTCCAACCCCAAGCTGCTTACCCTGTCATGTCTTGCCTTTCCCACAGAGGCCCAGTGAGGCTGTGGCCCAGGATTTTCCTTCATTATTTGCTTTTGACTCAAGGATTATCTGACTTGAGAGGTAGTTAGGCGGTCCCAGGCCTGATGAGGGTGTATGCAGGACCCTTCTGCAAGAAGTGTGGTCCCTGGGGCTGCAAAGCCCAGGAGTCCCAAGCAACAGTCCCAGGATAGGGCTTGGTCAGGGCAGGGGTGGGGGCCACAGCAGCCCCTTCTCCCCATTCTGATGAAAAGTATGTTGGGGTGGGGTAGGGCTCCAGCAAATCCTTTCTAACAGGCTCAGTTGCTCAGCCTCCTCTGATAGCCTATAGTCCTGGTCTGTCTGGGGGCTTTGCTTACACTAGGGTCACTCCAAAGCCCAGGGGGCAGCTGATCCTCAGGGACAGACCCAGACACAGCAGACATGACTTTAGATACTAGGAGGTGTGGTCCCAGGTGGGTTTGCAGAGGAGTGACTTCACCATTTAGTCTCAATGCCCCACACCCCATTTCATTTTCTCTCAAGGCCTCCTCACACAGGAACATTATGTTCAATATACTCCCACGCATGCACTGCTCCCTGTTCAGCGTGTTCCTGCCACTTAGCTCGTCACCGGGTCCCCTCCCTGGCATTGAGATGGAGGCAGAGTGAATGTTGTGTCAGCAGCACAGAGGGGGTGGGGATGCAGTGCACAGGCCACAGGACCTCCAGCAGACAGGCATCCTGTAGTCTGAAAGATGCAGAAGGCCCCTCCCTACCCTGACAGCCCTGTCCTGTTCTCAGAGTGGCTGCTCAAGAGACTGAAATGAGAATCTCTATTCTGTTCATTTCCTTCTGGTTTCCCAATAATTGGCCTGGGGATGAAGTTGAGCTCTAAGCTGGAGGACAGTCTCTTAGAAGGAGCCAGACGCTTCCAAAAGATTGTGGCCACTGCTAACAGTGACCCTGTTTGTCCTAAAAAGCCCCATCCGATTGTCCCCAGTACAGGTGGCAGCTGGTGTGACGGGACCCTAATTGGAAGAGGATCCTGTGACCTCCAAAGCAATTAAATGATTTCTCAGGATCTGGGAACAGCTGGCAAGACCCGTCCCTGTGATTGCTCTGGGAAGCAGGGTTTTTTTTTTTTTTTTTTTTTTCCTCCCACAGAAATTATCTCTGCAATCTTAGGAGGTATTGACTGTGGGTGCCGTTCAGGTCCAGAAAATTGGCCTCAGGAGGAGCAAAAAAAGTGACATTAGCAACCTAGCTTTTCAACAGCGGCTCTAATGAGGCAGAGCTGAATTGTTGGGTGAATCATTGGTTCCAACTATCAGAAAAGTAGTCTGCGCCAGAAATAGACAGTACCTGGGACACATTTCTTTCCTGCAGAGAATTGGGGGGATTTATGTTTGAAACCTAAACTGTGTCACTGTAACTGCATTGGAAAGCATCCTTTAAGAATATTTTGGGTGATAGAACTGATCCGAATCTTGATTGTGGCAATGATCATACAATTCTAGGCATCCGTCAAAATTCACCAAGCCATAAACTTCAAAGAATCAACTTGACTATCTGTAAATCATTCCTAATTTTAAACACACACAAAACACATATACAGAGTGGTCTGGAGCCACTGTGCTCACCCAGACCTGGGCAGACCTCGGTGTGGTCTGACTGAACCCCGTGTCCTGCCCATACCTCCCAAGATTCCTTCGTGGACTTTTTTTAAAAATGAGGAGGAATTAAGAAACACCAACATAGAACTATGAAAACTCAGAGAGCTGATGCCCGGGCTACACCCTACAGATACTGTCAAGATCTTGGGATTTTTAAGTACTCCTGCCCCTTGGTAATATATTGAGACCGCTGCCATGAATTTAAGACGGGTGGTCTCTTCCATCCTTCACCATACAGTCCTCGAGAACAGTATCACTCTCTCCCCTGCCATATGTACCCTCCCTCACCCCTTCGCCTATGCCCACCCCTGCCACACAGGTGCTGGGAGCCTTGGATTCTCATCGTATCACTACAGTGGCGTGTTCAATAGGTTCCTCTCTTTGCCACATGAGGATCAATCTGGAAGTTTGGCCTTGGGTTTCCACTGCCTCCGGTCAGCCCTCCCTCACTCCCTGGTAAGGTGTGTGTGTGTCCACAGAGGAAGGAGCATGGAACTTGGAACCGGGCTCTGCTCCAGCCCCTACTGTGGGTGAGATTCTGTGATGTTGCTGGGTTGGGAGCAAATCACTAAGCTGCTTTGGTTTCTCATCAGCAGCATGGGAGAGGTGGATAAGAAACCTTGTAAGGACTCATTGTGGAGAACTGAAGGATTCAAGCCCTACTTAATATTTTGTTTTTTACTGACAGTTCCCCAGAGGATGAGACCTTGTGTCTTTCATCTTTCGATTTCCTGCTGGAGGCTCTGCGGTGTTCACACATGAATGCCCAATCATTGTTTGCCAAATGAATTATTATTAAACCCATTTCTCATGGGAGAAAGAACCAAGTTATTGTCAGGCTGGGATATTGTTAGCATAGGTAGTTAGCTAGGGGTGAGCAGGAAGGGACACAGGGGAAGATGAGACAGAGATGGCTATAAAAGGGCCCTGATTGGCAACTGACCCAGAGGCGTCCATACCTATTATTCAACTCCATAAGGACATAAATTCCCCCTCCTCTGTTTGCTCCCCTTCCATCTTAGGAAGGTGGGCAGATTACTTAGAGCCACCAAATGGCACCACTGGTCTTCCCTGCATTTCGGAAGGAGGCCCAGCGCTCTCTCCTGTGGATGTATGGGCATAACGTCATATTTTCAAGGCTGTGCAGGTGCCCACAAGCTGCTCCCCTAAATGGTCAGCAGCTGCATAAACTCTAGGCCCAAAGAGGCGTGTTACCCGCCACTCCAAGGTTTCACACAGCAGCCCACCCCATCCTAACCAAAGCCTGAAACCTAACCACGGAGGCATATTTTAGTCCCCAGCCCATGTACCCACCCCTCTCTCTGAGGTGTATCTCTCTTCTACTTGCCTTTCTCTTGCCCTGCTGTCAACTCGCTCTCATTACCATCCCTGCCTTGCTGTATTTTTGTCTCTGAGCAATTGCCCCAGGCTCAGGCATTGCACCCTGGATTGCTGACCAAGGATTGCTCCATAGCCAACTGGCAAATTCCTGAAACGCTATGCCCCAAATCCCAGTAAGCAACTCAATGAGACCTGGTCTCTACATAAAACACAAAATAGGGCTGGGGATGTGGCTCAGTGGTCGAGTGCCCCTGAGTTCAATCCCTGGTACCAAAAAATAAAAATTAAAAAAAAAAAAAAAAAAAGAGATGCAGTGGGTTAACTCAGAGCTCAAGTAGGCCTCAGAAATAGCAGCCGGCTCCTGTGGACCCTTTCTGAGGTGGCTGTATTTCTAAATGCTTCTGTCCTAATGGAAATTCCAGCTGTGACCATGCCCATCCACAGAAGGGAGGCTGGTGAGCCCTGCCCTCCCACGCGTTCTGTCCCCAGCACCAACACTGGATTATTCCATTCCCTGTGCAGCACTGATGGGGCATGAGGTTGTCCGCTCGGGAGGGGACAATTAGGAGGCACAGGAGAGATCTGTTTTGCAAAGCTTTCCCGGAATCGATTTGGCTGGGGACATTAATTTTTAAAGTATCCCTTCTTGAATGTTGGCAAAGCAGACAGACTGCCAGAAAAAGCTAAGATATGGACACCGTTCCTCTGCCTTCTAGATGACCTTGGAGGCCGCACATCCCATAAAGGCACCGTGATTCCCACCGTGATTCAGGAAGTGAGCCGGACCTGGCACAGCTGCCCATTCTGCATCTGCGTTGGCTTTCCTGGACTGCCGTCTGTTCATCACACTTCCAGAGGATAAAAGTTAAAAATCAAATGTCCTGGGCTTTTGTTTTTAAGGCTTCAGGACAGAATCCTCCTCAGGTTCTTCCTGCCTTCTGGTGCTCACAGGCAGTCCCTGGCATCATGCCAGCCTGCCTGCGTCATCACATGACCATCTTCTCTCGGTGTGTCTGTGTCCCTTCGTTCACACGACTTTCTTACAAAGAATATAAGATTTAGCCAGGCGCGGTGGCACACCCTTGTAATCCCAGCAGCTGGGGAGGCTGAGGCAGGAGGATCGAGAGTTCAAAGCCAGCCTCCGCAAAAGCGAGGCTCTAAGCAACACAGCGAGACCCTGTCTCTAGATAAAATACAAAAAAGGGCTGGGGATGTGGCTCAGTGGTTGAGTGTCCCTGAGTTCAATCCCTGGTACCAACAAAAGAATACAAGATTTAGATTTAGGGCTCTTGCTAATCCTTGATGGCTTCATCTTGACTAATTACATCTATAAAGATCTTGTTTTCCAAATAAGGTCCAAATAGACCTGACTGGGGGTGGGATACCATTCAACCTCACACAGTCTTCCTGAGGCTTACTCACTCCAGGTCTGTGGAAGCCCTTGGCCCACTTAGAGGTTATGTTGGAATCACAATGACGCAAATTGCTTGCCATGAGTGACTCCATCTTATGAGAACATTTTGTGGGAAGGAGCACATGAGGAAAAGCTTACATCAGGTTAAAGAGGTTGCTGCATACAGCAAAGATTTATCTAAGTTCTGCAAACAGAACATCCCAGAAAGATAGAACACCACTCCAGACAGAAAGTTTGTTAGACACAAAATATTAACATATTGTACTAAACCTTAGGGATGATGATTACCAGTTAGATATTTTTGTCCCTCCACCCTCAAGCAGAAGTTTTGAATCAAATAATAGAAGTTAGTGAGATAAAATTGGCCACTTATTGAGAAATTCTGGGCCTTCAACCAAAAGTTTCTACCGTTAATTAGAAACAGACAAACCCACAATCTCCTCTGGGTCCAGGATCTAGTTGGATGATGTCAGTGTGGTGGAGAGAAGCAGGTGTGGTGGTGGCGGGGTCTCCTCTGTCTTCCTCTGGCCTTCCTCATGCCTCCTGTCTCCACCGCCTTGGGAGTCTTAGGAAGAACTAGCTGCGCAAGAAGCTAAGAAACTAGATGTTTCATTAGTGGGTACCAACGGAAAGTTCAGCAAATCTAAATTGATTTTAGATAGCACTCTGATAAGTATATTATGTAAAATGGAGAAGAGAATTGTGCTAGTTTGATGTCATGCAGAAATCCTCTCATGCTTGGGAACATACTGTGGTGGCTTCTCTGGGTGTGTCTAATATGGATTACAGTCCTGGGGTGGGTGCAGGTCAGGGAGGTGCAATCTGTCTGTAGCGTGGCTGAGGGAAACGAAGACACAAATCCACACTCAGACCTCCTCAACGGTCCTCACTGTGCCTTTCAGGGCTGGCTCTACATCAGGATGGGACAAAGGTGTAGGTGTTTCGTTGGGTACTGCCTTTCCTTAGTCTGTAGTCATCTAGGATGGCTCTCCAATCTGATTGTTCCTTGCCACATTGCCTTTTGGAAACAATGATCCGTTTCTTTATAGAACATCCTGGATTTTGTGAGATTGTTTCTTTATGGTGTCACTTAGTATATTTCTCTTCATGCAAACCGAAGTTAGAACTCAAGTCTTGATTTGATTCATTTTTTCAGCAAGAACACAGATTTTAAAAACCGATCTTTTTTTCTGATAACAAAACTAATTCACATTCATTGTAGGAAAATTTAAAGAACAAAAAATAAAGATAGCCCAAAATCCTACCATCCCAAGGAAAGCTATGTTCAGTGAATTGTTCTCCAGTCTTTTGTTCTCTATATGTGTATATAAAGAGAATGGCAGAAAAATGAATGTTCTTTTTAAGAACAAAATTATGACTAGGATAGTTTCCTTGTGGTATAAGAGTGTGTGTGTTCACCAATCTGGAAAGCAGTATGGAGATTCCTTAGAAAACTTGGAAAGGAACCACCATTTGACCCAGCTATCCCACTCTTTGGTCTATACCCAGAAGATTTAAAAACAGCATACTATAGTGACGCAGCCACTTCAATGTTTATAGCAGCTCAATTCACAATAGCTAAACTGTGGAACCAACCTAGATGCCCTTCGATAGATAAATGAATAAAGAATCTGTGGTATACATACACAATGGAATATTACTCAGCAATAAAAGAGAATAAAATTATGGCATTTACAGGTAAATGGATGGAGTTGGAGAATATCATGCTAAGTGAAGTAAGCCAATCTCAAAAAACCAAATGCCAAATGTTCTCTCTGATAAGTGGATGCTGATCCATAATGTGGGAGGGGACACAGGAAGAATGGAGGAATTTTGGTCACAGGGCTGGAAGAGCGGAGGGGGCAGAAAGACAGTAAAGATGGTGGAATAAGATGGACACCATAGCCCTAGCTTTACATATGACCGCATGTATGTTGTGATTCTACATCACATACAACCAGAGAAATGAAAAGTTGTGCTCCATCTGTGTACAAGAAATCAAAATGCACACTATCATGTATACCTAAGTAGAATAAATAAATAAATAAATAAAAATTTTTTAAAAAAGAGTTTTCCTATTGTTAGTGAAGTAATTTCCAATTTTTGCTCTATACATACAGATTGTATACTTTGATGACAATATATACTATCTTCTCTATCTTTTTCATAAATGGAATTACTGGACCAGCATAATGCACAAGACTTTTGATACACATTGACAAGTGCAATCATTGTATTAACTGGTGCAGCTACTGGCCATGGATGAGCTCACCCGTTTGACCAAAACCTCACCATACCAGGATTTTCCTTAAAAAATTTATAAGAGATCAAAACATAATGGTGTCTAATTTTAGTTTTCATACCTGACTATTTAAGGAATCTGAGCAAACTTCCAATTGCTCATTAGATGTGTTTCTTTTTGGTTTAGTCTATAGATCTTGTTGGTTTGTCGAATCTTAACCATGTAAGTCTGCATGGAGGCATGGCACAGAGAAAGCTCTTGGCATGGTGCTTGGCACAGGTGAGATGCGCACTGTCTTTGCAGAAGTGCACTCAGGAGATCCCAGTAACCCCCCAGGACGTGTTCCCTCCTGCAATCACAGGGCCCTGTAATCAACCATCAGGATGAAGCTCAGAGCTCCTCCTGACCTTGCCTCCCCACCTCCCACCCCATTCTCTCCTCTTGCTCCAGCTGCTCCTCATGGGCTCAGACACATCTGGATTTGCCTCTTGGCTGAATTACAGATGAGCTGCCCAGTGTACACTGGCCTGATCGGCAAAGGTGCACCCAGCCCTGCCCTGAAATCATGGTCAGTATTAGATGCCTGGCTGAGAGGATGTCACCTCTGAAAGCAGCAGAGGGTGGGAGCTAGGGTGGGAAAGGAAGGAGGTGCTGCCTCCAGAGGAAACCTAGCCGGGCTGACCTAAGACACAAGGATATCCTGGGCAGCCCAGTAATATCCCATCAGGATACTTTTTAAAATTCTGTAATGGGAAGTAGAGAGAAAGTAATTTTCTATTTTAAAAAATAGCATGCAGAGAGAGCTTTTTCCCTCTTTTCCCAGAGTGATTTCTGTACAGCTTTCTTCTGAGATTTCTACACGGCAGTCACTGCCAACTTGTCTGTCTCCTCCAATCAGACTGTGAGTGCCAGGAAGATAGAGGAGACTCTCTTTGTTTTTCTTACAGTCTTCAGTGCCTGGTGCAATATCTGGCACATAGAAAGTTCTGGAATGAATTGCTGAATCTCTTTCTGTAAAAGGCTGGAGTAGTCACAAGGCTCGAAGGAAAGAGCAAGAGACCCAGACATTACTGATGTCAGGCCCCTTCAGACGCTGATGCACGACTCTTAATGACTGTCCATGTGTAGCTGCAGAGTGAAGTCCAGGGACCCCCACCCCCTGCTTCTTCAGCCGCTCCCAGGTCTTCATCTCTGCATACCAAGTCACATTCAGCTCATCTTTTCATAGATACAGCACTTCAGCTTGGAGAAAGAGAGAGACACAGAGAGAAGGAGAAGGCAGCTAGAAGGGGTCTGAACAAGATCTGAGGATGGGAGGGCCACCAGGCTGCCCTAGTGGCCACACCAGGAACAGGAAATTAGATTTGAAGCAAAGAATCTGTAGGCGGAGGGGGCTTTGGAGAAGACTTTGGACTAGCTTGACAGCCTGATCTTGTTCTTCTCCACCCACCTGCAAGTTTTAAATCATTTAAGCTCTCTTCATACTAAATGTTCTTAAAAGAAAACAGTCTTGTAAGAAACTCATGGTGGACAAAGAGAGAAATAGTTACCAATCGTTCCTTCTTTTTTTTTTTTTTAAATCTTTATTTTATTTATTTATGTATTTTGTATGTGGTGCTGAGGGTCGAACCCACGGCCTCACGTGTGCAAGGCAAGTGCTCCACCACTGAGCCACAACCCCAGCCCCATTCGTTCCTTCTTTATTTTCACTCCTTGCCCCAAGCTGGCAAAATCCTCTCCCCGTATCTGGGCTCTTCCCAGGATAGAGGTGGCTGCTAGGAATACATTCAGGAACATATCCACCTTTACAGTCCAGACCAGAACAATCCTCTCACCCTAAGACATCTCCCTGCCCCAAGTAGGGCTGTTCCTTCCCCCACCAGCCTCAGGCACTGTTGATCTGCTTTCTGCCATTTAGAGCTTCTAGAATATCACAGGAAAGTACTCATGTAACATCATCTTTTGTGTCTGACCTCTTTGCCTTGGGCATCGTGTTTTTGAGATTCATCTGTGTTCCATATATTGCTATCTTTTTCCTTTATATGGCCGAGTAGTATTTCATTATGTGCATAGATACAAGTTAAATTTGAATATTTATTTTTAAACTGAACATAAGTTATGTCATGAAATAATTTCTGTTCCAATTTATTAACATAAAAGCTATATGTTAATGGGATACTATGTGATGTTTCAATACATGCATACATTATATAATATTTAAATCAGGGTAAACCTATCTCCTCAGATGTTTATCATTTCTTTTTAGTGAAAACATTCTGAATTTCTTTATCAAGGGGAGAATTTCTAGGGAGTGATATTGGCCAAATTATGTGGTTATTTTCTGTGCGTGCATAGATATGTGACAAATCTCACCATTATATACAACTATAATGCACCAATAAAAAATGTGGAAAAAAACATATTAAAATAAAAATAAATCCCTTTTTCTAGTTTTTTGAAATGTACAGAATATTATAGTTCTCTGTAATCTGCAATGTATTGAATCATTCACTGGGGCTCCTCCCAATTGGGGGTGACTATTTCATGTGATTGGCCATTTGTATATCTTCATCAGTGAAATGTCTGTTCGAATCTTTCACTTATTTGTATGTTATATTAATTGTTGCTTTATTGTTAAATTATATATAATGCTTAATTTTTTCCAACTGAATTTTCCCTATGGCCCAGGCTGAGGAATAAAGCTCTGATTTCTGACTTCACTGCTTTATAGCACTTAAAGAGACAGATTTAATAAGACTAGAATTCAAAATATGTCCCCATTCAAGTCTTATTGACCTTCACAAAGTTATCTCTAATCCGTTGTGCATTTTAAAACTACACACACACACAAATGTGTGATTGAGCCCTAAATCTTAACACAACTTCTTCTTCCCTTTTTTAAGAACAAACATATAATAATACCTGTGTAGGAAAACCCACACCCATAGGCTGACAGCTACTTTTTCTTTTCTTATTTCAACAAATCTCACTACTAAATCCCTTAGTTTTAGTTTTGGCATGCTGATGCAAGTGAGATAATTCTTAACAGCAGGAAATTTATACCTTGGCTCAAATTCCTGGAGTTTCTGATCTTAACATGGTCCTACATATTCCAGAGGACTTTTCTGTAAGGTCATCCCTGCCTCTGTATTTCATCCAAATCCCTACCACGACAGGACACAGAATAAACCTAGTAAGTTTGATCACTTAATAGAAGTTCGCATCTGTAGACTGCTTACTGTGTGCCTGGCCTAGGGAATTTGAGTCTACTGTCTCTTATCTATCTATCTATCTATCTATCTATCTATCTATCCATCTATCTATCTAGTACTGGGGATTGAACTCAGGGGTACTCAACCACTAGGGGTACTAAGCCACATCCCCAGCCCTATTTTGTGTTTTATTTAGAGACAGGGTCTCACTGAGTTGCTTAGCACCTCGCCATTGCTGAGGCTGGCTTTGAACTTGTGATTCTCCTGTCTCAGCCTCCCAAAGTGCTGGGATTAGAGGCGTGCACCACCACGCCTGGCCACTGTCTCATTTACTCTTCACATAAACCCTGTCTCTGAGAAGCGGCACCATCTCTCACTCTGTGTATCACAATTGTATACTCTATTCAGCCAGACATGGCAGTGCTTACATAGCAGTCTCCTGTGCTGGGCGCATGGGTGGGCTCTCTCCTCTCTATTCGCTCTCACTCTATTTGAAGAGTTGAAAAACTGATCCTGCATTTCCTTTCTGCCTGGCTGCAGATCTGAATGTGGCTGAGGTTCTGCTGATGAGATGCTTCCATACAGTTTAGAAAGATCTATGAGTTAGCGGGGCATAGTGGTGCACGCCTGTAATCCCAGCAGCTTGGGAGGCTGAGGCAGGAGGATTGCAAGTTCAAAGCCAGCCTCAGCAATTTAGCAGGCCCTAAGCAACTCAGCGAGACCCTGTCTCTAAATAAAAAACAAAAAAAGGGATGGAGTTGTGGCTCAGTGGCAGAGCGTTTGCCTTGCACATGTGAGGCACTGGGTTGGATCGTCAGCACCACATAAAAATAAATAAACAAAATAAAGAAGTTGTGTCCATGTATAACTAAAAAATATATACATATTAAATAAAAAAGGCTGGGGATGTGGCTCAGTGGTTGAGTGCACCTGATTTAAATCCCAGGTACCAAAAAAAAAAAAATCTATGAGTAAAATTGTGTCCCCTAGAATGATATGTTGAAATCCTAAGGCCAAAATGAAAAGTTGTGCTCCATCTGTGTACAATGAATCAAAATGCACGCTGCTATCATGTATACCTAAGTAGAATAAATAAATAAATAAAATAAAGAAAAAGAAAAAAGAAAGAAATCCTAAGGTCAAATACTCAAAGGATGGTAACTTGTTTGAACATAGAATTTTTGCAGATGTAGTCAAGTTAAAATGGACCTCAATCCCATATGACTCGTGTCTTTATAGGAAGAGGAAAATGCCACAGGAAGACACACATGGAAATAGTGCCATGTGATGACTACAGGCAGAGTTCAGAGCAAGGTCCTGTGGGTCAAGGAATGCCATTGATTGCTGGTCACCATCACACTAGCAAGAAGCATGGAAGGATTCTACCCAGAGGCTGAGGGAGATGGCCCTGGGGTTACCCTGACATCAGACGTCTAGCTTCCAAACTGTGAAGGAATCATTCCCTGTTATTTTAGGCCACCCAGTTGGTGGTACTTTGTTTTGGAAGATGAAATGGCCTTGAGCAATCTCAGGAGCCAGCTCTAGCAGCTGCCTCACAGCTTCATGGCAATAGCTATGGGGCGGGATCTGGAAACCTCCAATCAAGCGATGGCCCCTGGATTCCACTCCTCCACCACTTCTGATGACTTGTGTCCATGCCCACTTCCCTGTGTTAAATCCTTTTCTATTCTATTTCCTGTGCGGAACCCTGACTGACTCACCCTCCTCATGCTACTAAATGTCTGGAAGACTTAGAAGAAGATTCTCATACAGAAGTCCGGGTGAGCTGAAATAGAAATGCAGCCGTAGGGCGGAGGAGGATGTCATCCCTTCCTTGACCTGCCACTCTCCTCTCTCTAATCTCCAGATGAAGCATCCTTTCCTTCCTCTGACAGAGAGCCTGTAGACAGCCTGCATTCCCCTCACCCCCTGGAGCTCATATCCTAACGGTGCACCCACCTTAGTTTGGATTGCAACCTGGGCCAGCTTGTTCTTCCGTTAACCTATTCACTCTGGAAACTATGTCATTCAAAATCCTGTTCCAGCCAGGGGCGAGGAAGCATGTCTATAATCCCAGGGGCTCAGGAGGTTGAGGCAGGAGGATTGTGAGTTCAAAGCCAGCCTCAGCAACTTAATGAGGTCCTAAGCAACTTAGCGAGACTCTGTCTCAAAATAAAAAATAAGAAGTGTTGGGGATGAGGCTCAGTGGTTAAGCACCCCTGAGTTCAATCTTCAGTGTCAGAACAACCACCAAAAATTTCTATTCTTTGTGTGGTTCTGAGTTTTATTTGGCCAAAAATGGAGGTTCTGCACAATCTGAGAGGTAGAAGCAGAGCAGCAACTCTGAAGGTTGTCATCTGGGCAGAGGCACAAAGAAAGGGGCTGCTGGTACACTCCTATTTGTCCCCACTCTCCATGTTCCAGTTCTCCCCACTAGTGCCAGACTCACTGGCCACGCTGCCCAAACATGTTTCACTGTGGACTCTGCCACATGGTTCACACTTCACAATGGCAAATCCTTTCTCTTAATGCCACATTTTTTTCTTGTCCTAGGACTAAGGACTCCCTCTGCTTGGAGTTCCTGCATTTTCTCCTTTTTCAGGGCTTCATACTCTTCTGGGAACAGGCTTCAAGAAGGTAGATTTAGTTCCAAGCCTTCATCTTTCCTCTTTTGGCTTCATGGGATTAATGTGGCTGTGACCCTTGTCATATTTTGAGGTCAGAAGCTGCGGTGAGGGAAGATAAGTAGGGATGTAAGGGTCATTCTTGGCGGTAGGATTGGGGGAAGATCACAGGGCTAATTAATGCAGGTTCTACATCTCAAGATGCCAAGAAAGCACAAAAAGATTATAGGGTTGAGAAACCCCCCCACTAAGAAGCATCCCACCTCCTTATTATCTTTCTTGGTAGTTGCTGATTTTATTAGGAGATAGGAATTGGTCAGGTGACGGAAAAGGGCTGAATTGGAAGGAGTTTCTATTCAATGTTATCATTTATAGACAGGAAAATAACCTATACGCAGCCTTGCAAAGGATTTCTTTTTTGAGCTGGACTTGAGGCATGGTGCCCTAACACTAGTGACACCAGGAGGGAAGAGGCTGTCCTGTTTCAGGTTTCCAAAGCCAAGTCAGCCTCTATCTTCATGGCATTGCCCCCAAACCCTGGGGAGAAAACAGGAATGACAGATGGCCTTGTGACTGGGCACTGACACATTTTATTGGTCATTTTTCATTCACGTCTTTGGGCTCTAAATTGTGTTCGTTTTAATGGAGTGTATGACTAAACTGGCCACAGCCCCTGGATGGGGACACACTGTTTTGACTCACAAAAGAGACACAGCCTGACTGGAGAACTTACTTGTCAGACTATCCTCCAAGAGATTCCTGGACTATGGAAATCCTTTCCTGATACCAAATTCATTTACCTATTTGGGAATCCTTGGGAAATACTCACAGTAGCTATGGCCACACTTCTGTCTCCACCTGTAAACCGTCTACACCAGCCTTTCTCAACCTCGGCGTCCATGATGCAGGGAAGAACATCTCTTCCAGCTCCAGGAAGGCCTTTGCTTGCTTTGTGCACAATCTACTTGACTGCTGGCATTATCCTCAGAGACGGAGTCTGTAATTATACCAGTCACTCTGCCGGATAGACCTGGAGTATCCCCATGATTAGTGGAAGAGATTTACTCAAAACACAAGATGTCTCATTTTCTAGTTGGGTGTACAAGCAAAACACTGCAGAATCCTAGCCCCCACTACTGCCGTGAAATGTCTCGGCAGGCTTCCTTTTGTTTCTAGGCAATTGGAAGCAGCAGGGGTCTCTCTTTAGAATCTAGCACTGAATTCAGGATGGGAGGCCGGGAGTCCTTAGAGGCCTCAGGTGTGTTCTGTTTTGTTTTACCCAAACAAATATTTAAAATTTCCAAAGTCATTTTATAGGAGTTCAGCATAGAAGTTGGAAATTACAGGGAAAAAAATACATAAGAGAAACAAAAAGTCATCCATTATCTCCCCCAGTCACAGATAATGCTTATTGGGATTTTTGAATATCTATTTCCATCTTTTTTCAGTATGTGTGTGGTGTGTGTGTATATATATGTATATATCGCTTCCTGTATATCCCCACCTATGAGCTGGCTTACAGGCCAGCTCCTCCACTAATGAGCTGCTAAGTCTTTGGTTCTGCTGGTCACAGCCCGTCCAGGCCTGGTACCAAGGCATGCTGGGAGAACCTGCTCTATGCAAGGTGCTGCAGCTGATAATTTAATGAAGACACAGGCCTCTTGCCAAGAACCTCAAAATCTATAAGGAGACAAACTCCATTTCCTAAAGCACGTCCTTGCTTGCATGGCGGTAAGCCAGGGAATTCATGGAAAGATCTCCACAGTGATTCCTGGAGGCAAGAGTGAGAGCAGTGACCTGCTGCTTAGGTGACCTAAAAAGGCTGGCCAGCAGCCCAGCTCTCAGTGCCTCAAAGGGGCTCTTGCTCTGAATAGTTGTGGATCTTCTCGGGGTCAACCTGGCCAGCTCGGGGCAGTGGTGGTATTTAGAATTAGGCGACACAAGTACCATGGTTCTGAGAGGTCCATCTGTTGCCATGGTACCCAGACAGCAGGAGGGGACAAGCAAGAGAGAGCATCTGCTGTGCCTTCTGCCCCCTCAGCAGGAGGCAACTTATGTGGGGGAGGGCCAGCCCCAGGCAGGAGTCAGGGCCCAACTCAACCAGGGACGATGAGGATAGGAGACATTCCTGGCCACAGTCAGGTCTCACACTGAGGGCTCTGGAAGGCTGAGCTCTGTGTGTACAAGGATGCTCAGAGCAGCCAGCACCAGGGCTCACGGTGCCACACTGGCAGTCGTCCTCAGGCTGCTATCCTTAGAGCTCAGAACCAAGCGACAGCTGGGACAGTTCCCCTCCTTCATCCACAAATCCTGCATACCTCACCGAGGAGCTGTGCAGATGACAGGAAGTGGAGATGTGGAAACGCTTGGAACAGCGGAAAGCAGCCAGGCAATGTACGGTGTCTAAAGGTGCACGTGTGCCTGCAAAATGTAGGTCATCTTCACTAATGCAAGTCTTTTGGAAATTGAGCCTGTCCCCTTCCAAGTGGGCAGCGGGGCTGGGCCCTCTGTTGTTAGAAAGGTGCCACTGTTAGCTGGGCGCGATGGTGCAAGCCTGTAATTCCAGCATTTAGGAAGGCTGAGACAGGAGAATCGCGAGTTTAAAGCCAGCCTCGAGTTCAAAGCCAGCCTCAGCAATGGTGAGGTGCTAAGCAACTCAGTGAGACCCTGTTTCTACATAAAACACAAAACAGGGCTGGGGATGTGGCTCAGTGGTCGAGTGCCCCTGAGTTCAACCTCCAGTACCAAAAAAAAAAAGTGCCACTGGCCATGTGTTCCTGCTAGTAAGGGTCATGACCATGGCCCCCAGACACTTCTAGGCAAGCCCTAGACCAAGAACTTCAGGTACATGGTCTCGCAGAATCCACACAGCAGGAGTAGGTTCTGAACTCACTTTCATACAGGTAAGGAAATGAGCCTCAGAGAAGCCAGGCTCCTAAGCCACTCTGCTACTGGGTGGCAGAGCCCAGCCTCAAATCCAGAGCCATCTGACCACAAATGGTTCCCTCAGCTGTATTGTGGAGACTCTGTCCATTTGTGACACATGGAGCTCCCTTCCACCTGGGAACAAAGGAAAGCTTGAAAATCCCTCAGGCTCATTTGGGTTCATCTTATTCAGGTAAAATGCTCCTGGGCCTGGGGAAGTGGTCACTAGAGAGGTTAGTGGGTGGGTTCTGCTTCCATTCATTCCACAGGTACCTGGCATTCTAGTCTCACTTAAACCCCACCAAGGGCCCCCAGGAGAGCTCCATCCTGGCCCAGCCGTGTGCTCTGTGCTCCACCAACGCACGCTGGATGGAGGCTGCAGACAGAACTCCCCACCCAGTGGCCAAGCTGGTTCTCATTCTATGCCCCAAGTCCCTGTTCCAGTGGAAGCCGTCTATACCCTGCCTCTGTCCCACTGACTCCCTTTGCTTATGACATCCTTCTTACCAGGCACACACCCCAGCACACCCCATCACCGAGCAGAGCCCAAACTTCCTCTTGCACAAAACTTACCACCAGACTGGTCTCTTCCACCTGACTCCTGGCACACCTGTCCTGCCCATCCCTCCAGAAGAGCCTCTCTCCCGTCACTCCTCTCTTCTACCCTCTCACTCGGCATGTTATTCCTTCTTGTAAAGACCTGGGCTTTGGAACTGCCGTATTGTCACCGGAAGTAGGAAATGATCAAGACGCTGCCTTTTCACCATGATGTTTGCAGAATAAAACTAACACTCAGCATATTTTAGTCCTAGCTTCTTTTAAAAATAAGATTTTACATTCCAAGACTAAATTTTATATACCCATTAAAAAATTTCCCATAAGCCCTCACTGCCACCATCCCCTGCATCGATTATGAGCTTCCTGTAAGAGCCATAAACTCCAACTCCCATTGTTTCAGGTTCACTCCCTTACAGACATGTGGCCTCATGGAGATATCCCCAAACATATACCAGGGACTGTCTCTGGACAAAGAGACCCAAGTTGAAGCAATGAGAATAACACCCAGCTCCATTCATTCATTTACTTATTTACCAAACATTTGCTGAGCATATACTATGTGCCAGGCACTGTTGTGGGGATCCAGCTCTGAACTGATGTTCTGTCCAGGGAGCTAGAGAGAATCAAGCAGTTGAGTGAGCAGACAGCTCACCCAGGGAGGAAGGAGACATGGACAGCAATAGATTCAGGGGGACAGGACCAGGAGCCCTGAGCCCAGTGCTGTGGAGTGAGGAGGCCCTGGACAGAGGCCTGAAGGAGTCGGGAGCCCATGGCACGCTTCAGGCAGAGGGATCCACAGGAGCAGAGGCCCTGGAGTGGGCGTGTGCAATGAAAGCCAGACACATTAGAAAGCAGTGAACCAGGCAGAGAGGGAGCCCTGAGCACAAGCCAGGAGGGCAGCAGACCACCAGAGCCTTGCAGATGACTTGAATCCACCGTGGCATCTGTCCACATGACCTGGGGGCCACTGGAGGATTACTGCTTTCCCCCACCCCCGGTGCTAGAGATTGAACTCGTGATGTTTTACCACTGAGCTACATTCCCAACCCTTTTTTAAATCTTATTTTGAGACAAAGTCTCCCTAAATTTCCCAGGCTGGACTCAAACTTGCAATCCTCCTGCCTCAGCCTCCCAAGCCACTGGAATTACAGGTGTATACTATTGAACCTGGTATTATGATTTAAAAACAAAATTTTTTTTAGTTGTTGATGGATCTTTATTTTATTCATTTATTATTTATATGTGGTGCTGAGGATCGAACCCAGTGTCTCACGCATGCTAGGCAAGAGCTCTACCACTGAGCTACAGCCCCAGCCTCCTGGTATTATGTTTTAATGTATGTTTTTAAAAAATTGCTCTTGGAGCTGGGTGAGGTGGCACATGCCTGTAATCCCAGTGGCTTGGGAGGCTGAGGCAAGAGAATTGTGAGTTCAAAGCCAGCCTCAGCCAAAGTGAGGTGCTAAGCAACTCAGTGAGACCCTGTCTCTAAATAAAATACAAAATAGGGCTGGGGGTGTGGCTCAGTGGTCGAGTACCCCTGAGTTCAATCCCTAGTTCCGCCCCCCCCCCCAATTGCTTTTGCTGTTGGGTGGAGAGCAGACTGGGAGGGGCAGGGGCTCAAATAAAGATAAGAAAGCCAGTTTGGAGGCTGTTGGTACAGTGCTACTTTCTAAGGACATCTTGAAGCTTCAGCTGACAGGATTTCCTGAGAACTTGGATGTGAAGTATCAGAGAAAAAGCAGCAGTGCAGATGGTGCAAGAATAATTTTCCAAGTGCCCTATGCATGTAGTTACACTAAAGTCTATGGTAACCCCTGGGAGGGAGAGTTCGGCAGGGCATCTCTTTATAGATGGGGAAACTGAGGGCCAGGGATTGAAGGGGCTCATGACACATTTCAGGTCATAAGAAGTTGTCTAGGAATCCGAATGGAATTTTCCCAGGGCAAGGCACTTTGCCTCATTGTCTTGCTTTCTGTTTGTTTTTTTTTTTTTTTTTTTTCCTTCTTCTTTTTTTGGTACTGGAGATTGAACTCAGGGGCACTTGACCACTGAGCCACATCCCCAGCCCTATTTTGTGTTTTATGTAGAGACAGGGTCTCACTGAGTTGCTTAGCGCTTCGCCATTGCTGAGGCTGGCTTTGGACTCGTGATTCTCCTGTCTCAGCCTCCCTAAGTGCTGGGATTACAGGCTTGAGCCACCGCGCCCGGCTTTGCTTTCTGTTTTGAAAAAGCCCTGGAAGCGGGGCTGTGCCAGGCAGAGAGGAAGGAGAAGGGTTGCACAGGGGCCTGCAAGAAGGACTGAGCACACAGAGGCAAGTGCTGGGAGGGTGGGGGCATGGTTGAAGGTTGCCTCTTTAGCCCCCACCCCACTCTGCAAATGTCCTTCCCCATCCATAGAGGGGGCACTGTCTGCTCCATCCACTCCACCTGGCCCTAGACAGTGAAGTAGATTCAGCCTGTGGTCGTTCATGGCTCCCATTCCAGAACCTTCTCCATGGTGGCACAGCACAATTGTCCATGATGCACAGAAGCCTTCTGGCCTCAGAACCAATGGGGAAGCCGAGACCTTTGGAGGTAACCCAGGGAGCAAATGGGATACACTTGATACCTGAGGGAGTTCCCTGATGCTGGTGAAAGCTAACAGGCTTCCGACTTCTTGTCATCCCACTCCTCAGGTGGAATTCTGCCCGGAAACAGAATCCAGCCCTGATGGTTCAGAGACTTCAGTGACAGGGCTGTTTACAGAGAATGGGCAGGTTAAGGAAATCCAGAGTCTACCCAGTCAGGGCTACTGCCACTTCTGGTCCTGAAGACTCCAGAGAAGAAAAGACTCAGAGACCAGAAAAAGCTGGCACCATGAGGAAGGGACCCCACTATGGGAGCTGAGGACAGGAGGCCACCACCCTGGTCAGAGCCGGGACTTAACAGAGAAGACCTCACTGGCTTTGGTCTCCTCCTCTGTGCCAGCGCCTCCCAGTGGCCAACCCAACCAGAATCCAGCAGGTCATGGGACCCCTGCCACTACCATCCTCAGGACCAGCCTCTAGGTGCCCACGCAGAGCAGAGAACAGAGGAGGGCAGAGGCCTAGGGACGCCTTCGCCCTGGGAGAGGCATGCACTTAAAACCACTTCCATTATTCATTACTACTTCCTATAGACCTGTGCTTAAGTTGCAGCTGGAGAAAATCAACTCCTCTGGAAAGAACATCCTGGTAAGAATAATGATGAGATACTAAAAAACCAGACACTGTGAAATCCAGATTCTGGAGGGCTTTCCAAAACAGAATTAAGCTGTCATTGGCTTCAGATGTTGGTGATCTTCCAGGAGGCACGGGACCTAAGCTGCCAGACTCGAATCATTTCTAGCTCCAGCATTTGCATAGATGGGTCAGTGTTTTCCAAAACAGCCTATATTATTTCTATATCGATGTCATTTTCCAGGCAACTCATAGAATATAAACTGAGACCACTCTGCAAATTTTTTAAGAGAAGACATTATCTTGATAATTGGGATAGAGTAGACAGGTTTTCAAGTCCCTATAAATTCCAAATAAATAAGGTGTTTTAAAACCAAAAGGAGCTGGCACAAGCCTGTAATCCCAGTGACTCGGGAGGCTGAGGCAGGAGGATCGCAAGTCCAAGGCCAGCCTCAGCAATTTAGCAAGACCCTGTCTCAAAATATAAATAAATAAATAAATAAATAAATAAATAAATAAATAAAGGGCCTGGGGATGTAGTTCAGTGATAAAGCACCACTGAAAGAAGAAAAAGAAAGAAGGAAGAGGAGGAGGAAGTAGAGGAGAAGAAAAGGAGGAGGAGGAGAAGGGAGGAGGAGGAAGAGAAAGAAAAAACTCCCAAAGGAATTTATTGCAAGCTATGAATACATTGTCTTATTAGTTTAAAATATGATTTCTAAGCATAATACGTTTTTAATTCCTCTTTTTCCCCCCAACTAAAATCTAGGTTCCCACAGGAGACTACCTGGCCTTTGGATCTGAGCAGAATTTGCAACCGATTATAAAGTCAAAGATCAATGTCTAACAAAGATCAAGTCAGCCTGGAAATCTTGTCTTTTTGTAAGCTGCGTAGGCAGCTTTCCTGATAACTGTGCTCTCGCTCGCTCCGTGCTGGCATTTTGAAGGTGTTCTGCATCTGAAAAGCGCCTGCAATCTGATTTTCCTCTCAAGGCTCAGGCAGGGTGGAGGAGCACTATCCATCCCTCTTTTCTAGCTGTGTGTGAAAGAAGCCTGGTTCACTAAACTCAGGACTCTCTGCAGGGACCTGGGGCCCACTCAGCCTTGCTGCTGGGTCTCGAGGCTTCCCCAAGTGCATGGTCTTCAGCTCCCCATCTCCTCTGCCTTCTCCCTGCTGCTACTGCACAGTATTTCTAGCTTCTCACTCATTTTTAAATTTCTCCTCTGACAAGAATCTTTTAAAGAAAAAAATTTGCTTTTTTTTTTATTTGTTCATTTTAGTAATACATGACAGTATCCTACATCCATGGAGTATAACTTCTCATTCTTGTGGTTGTTACACTGGTCGTGTGTTCCTATATGAATATAGGAAAGTTATGTCCGATTCATTCTACTGTCTTTCCCATTCCCATCCTCCCTCTCTTTGCCCCATTCCCCCTTGTCCAATCTGGTGAACCTCCACTCCCCACTCCACCCCACCTGCATCCTGACCTATTGTAAATCAGCATCTGCATATCAGAGAGAATATTAGGCCTTTGGTGTTTTGGGACTGGCTTATTTCACTTAGCATGATAGTCTCCTGTTCCATCCATTTACCAGCAAATGCCAAAATTTCATTCTTCTTTATGGCTGAGTAATAGTCCATTGTGTATACATATCACATTTTGTTTATCCATTCATCTATTGAAGGGCACCTAGGTTGGTTCCATAGCTTAGCTATTCTGAATTGAGCTGCTATGAACAGCGATGTGGCCACATCACTATAGTAATGCTGATTTTAAGTCCTTTGGGCATATAAAGAGGAGTGGGATAACTGGGTCACATGGGAGTTCCATTCCAAATTTTCTGAGGAATCTCCATACTGCTTTCCAGAGTAGTTGCACCAATTTGCAGTCCCACCAGCAATGTATGAGTATACCTTTTTCCCCACATCCTCGCCAACATTTATTATTCCTTGTATTCTTTTTTTAAAAAATATTTTTTAGTTATCAATGGACTTTATTTATTTATATGCGGTGCTAAGGCTTGAACTCAGTGCCCCACACATGCTAGGCAAGTGCTCTACCACTGAGCCACAACCCCAGCCCATTACTTGTATTCTTGATCATTGCCATTCTGACTAGAGTGAGATGAAATCTTGGTGTAGTTTTAATTTGCATAAGAAAAGATTTTTAATTATAAGACTTTGCACTCCAGTTCCTTCTAAGGAGGGAGGATTTGGGGTTGACGAATCAGCTGGGCACAAGAAGGGAACGGCCCTTCTCCCTAGTGCCATTCAGTTTGTTGTAGTCCTGGGACTTCCAAAAAGATGGGAAAGATGGACCTAGTACCAGCATCTCAACACACTTCCTTTATACCAAAACACTCAGCCAGACCCCTTTCTCAGCCACCTCTGCTTCTCCAGGTTCCCTTGCAACTCCACTACTGATTAGCCCCAGGCCTTTGGATCTACTCACCCCAACTCTAGAATGAAGAGCCCAGCACCTCCTGTGAAAACCAGGTAGTGATATAAAAATATACTTTCCTAATAGCAAGTACCTGAAGTCTTCTTAGGGAGGCCAGCCTAAGAAAAATACCCGGATGAACTTCTTGAGGGAAGAGAAGGGAGGCTACAGGAAAGAACCCAGAGGGAATGGTTGGAGGAATGCATCGTGCTCCTGAGGGGAGAAAGGAGACAAAGGCAGAGGAAAGACCTGGGGAAGGAGAGACCAGACAGCTACTGTGAGGCGAGTCCCGGGCTAAAGAGAATTTCTAAGAGCAAGATGCCTAGTGCCAGCTGTGAGTGTGAAACCCTTCAACACATCCCGCCACTGTCCCAAAACACACACACACACACACACACACACACACACACACACAGGAATACAATACATTCCTTTTGGTCAAAGGATTCAGCTTCCTGCCTGGGAGGAGATGCAGGGGCAGATCCAGATTTCACAGAACCTAAAGCTCATACTTTGGTGAGATTTCCAAAAAAGAAAAAGAATATACAAATGTCAAAATTTGGCACAGCTTGCAAAAACAGTATGATGACATGAATGTTTTGCTGAGGCCTTCCATCAGTGAGTGGGCCTGGAGTTTCAGACTCATTATCTTCCCATCAATCTTCCTCTGATCAGATGTGACCAGCGGAAAGCCAAACTCCTCCTGGAAATTCTCAGGAATCTCAAAAGGGGCTTTGGGCTGTCATGCTTTGTGCATTAGGAGAGTTCTAGCCAAGCTGACCTAGGCTGTAGGACCTGGCTGGGTACAAGTGACAGCTGGCTTCTAATCATTTTCCCAATCTCAAGAGAAAAGGATTATCTCAGAGGGGAGACCTAGGAGAAGGAGAAGCTAAAGCAGAAATTGCATGCTAGGAGAGTAAGTCTGAGAATTCATGTTTACAGAGGAGCTGACAGAAAGATGACCAGAGAGGCCTGCAGGGGTGACATCAGCCTGCTTTTTAGCAGCTCTCACTGTCTTATTAGAAAATTGCTATGGAGAGATCCCCTGCCCTCTCCTCCCTCCAGCACACATGGTCAGATCTCTGCTCCACTCTGATTACCCTCATTTTGGAGTTCAGAAAGAAGCTAATCAGAGGGCTAACATTGCACAAGCCAATAGTGCAATTTGGACTCCAGACTGTTGAAGGGAGTCATAGGGTGTGTGATCGTAAGGAAGCTCTACAAAGTAATTAAGGCGGCAAAGTGCAGGCTCGGTATCCAGGAATGGGAGGGTGGGTGGGAGTGGTTGAGAGCAAGGGGGATATGGCTCATCTTCATTATCAGCTCTCACCTCTGCACACCAACTAACAAGGTCAGCCAGCTTCATTCATTCTTACTGCTCATCCAGCAGTGTCTCCTATAATTCTTGAGACCACCCTCTGAGATGGGTGTATTAGTTTCCCAACGCTGCTATAACAAATGACGACAGATTTAGTGGCTTAAAACAACACAAATTATTTTTCTTAACGTCCTGGATATTAGAAGTGAATATGAGTCTCACTGGGCTAAAAGCATTAGCAGGGCTCTGTCATCTCTGGAGGCTCCAAGGGACAATTTGTTTTCTTGCCCTTTCCAGACCCGCATTCCTCTGGAAAGCCATCTGGCAAGTGGGCAACATCACGTTCTCGTGGCACATGCTCTCCTGCCTTCCTCTTCCACGTTTAGGGACCCTTGTGATTAGGTTCAGCCCCACCGGAATAATCTGAAATAATCTCTTTAAAATCAGCTGATTAGCGACCTTGGCTCCTCTTTGCTAGAGAGTGTCACATAATCACATGTTCTTGGGATTCGGGGATTAGGATGTGGACATTTTTTTTTAGGGCCATTATTCTGCTTATTATGATACTGGCAGTGGGTTACTGTCCTGTCTTCCTGGAAGGTAGAATTAAACTAGCCTCTCCTGGGACACTTGTTGGCTCTTTGTCCTGGAAAGCAAGGAGAAGCCTTGACCGACTGTCCCAAGGCTCTGCAGAGCCTCTCCAGCGGGCAAAGTTGGGTACCCCAAAGAATAGCCCAACAAAGAATATAGGGAATGGATGCCAGCAACATCACCCCTGCAGTCTCCCCTTAACAGCATCTTCTATCCAGGCCCCTCCTCCAAAACACTGGCACTCCCAGATTAAAATAGAGGTATTTTTAGTGCAAAATTTCATTTTCATTATATCCATGAATGGATATAATTAAGAAAAAATAAAACAAGAAGAAAGAAGTCCTCATGCTTCTCATGCTTATGAGATGGAAACATTTTATTTATGTTTTATTATGGGGCCCATCAAGTTTGGTACAGATGGAACCCTTAACATAGCAGCTTCTTGCTGAGACAATCTGGAGAAAAAGGAACTAGAATGTGCTGGGCCCTGACAAAGGTCAATCTTGCTCAACTCCATACGTTATGATCCCAGAGGTTCAGTGCCCTACTCAAGGTCACATAGCAATGCAGAGGCATTATCAATGCCAGCTCCTTCCATCCAACAACCCACTTTTGTGGGATTGCAAATGCCTTATGGAGAGTAGGGCCTTCCCTTATCTGTTAGGTACAGCTTTGCCCCCATCACAGATGAGGTTGCAAATGGCACTCCTGGAGCATGTGGTATGGTGGCTGAAAGCCAGCACCCTGGGCCTTGGGTTTGTGGATGGGGAACTGTGTTAACTGTACTTGGGGTTTGCACACAGGCAAGCTGGAGCCAAGCTGGGGGGTCCCGAGTCAGACCTGCTGTCTTTACAGTCAGTGTCTGTTAGGGTTTAAAGAAAGGACAGAAAGAGATAGAAAGGAGGAACACCTCCAGTCTCTAATCTTACTGAACAAGGCAAATTCTTTGTTTTGATAAAATCAAACCCAAATCTATCTTACAAGAGACCAAAGGAGAGACAAAGTTCAGTCGTCTCTTTTTTTTTTCTTTCCCTTAAACACTTGAAAGAGAAAAGATTTCTTCTTTAGCAGGAGAAATAAGTAAAATTATCATCCCTCTAACATTAAGAATTCAGAAGCATGGCTTGTCCCCATGTACCCAGAATTGGAGGGAAGGTGAGGGTGTTTCAGGGTGGGGTTCATGGGTCATTTTGGCAGAATCTCTGAGCCCCACCTACAACCCCTGGGCTTAACTGTCTTGCTCCAAAGGAGATGGAATCTAAACCTGATCTCTAGGCTGTTCTTTCCAGGTCACAGAGTCCACCGAATGTCACAGATTGGAGCTTATACTTAAGACTGGCTACTTAAGGCACCATGTCCATCAACTGACGATGATTGGTAGAGTCGGCGCCAAGACTCCATTGGGACCAACCAGTGTCTTTTCCTGGGATTGGGAGAAAGAAGAACCCCTCACTATGGTTTCAATACAAGCCCACAGATTCTTTGACACAGCACCCTTAGAATGATAGTCCACGTCGCCCACGGTGCTCTTCTTGAATCTGGGAAGGATTGTAATTGCTTTGATGGCAGAGTCATCTGCCAGATGATGGGAGTCATACCATTTGACATTTGAGGTTCCAGTCTTAAAGATCTTGGGGCCACTACTTTGTTGGCTGAAACACTTGCTCTCAGAGCCCTGAAGCACTGTGCTGAAGGTGTATGTGTGTATATGGAGGGAGGGACAGAGAGCTTCAGTCATTTGTCATCCTGCCCATGGAGCCAGACCTGGGGTGCAAAGGTACTTAGATGAAACCAGTCCCCAGCCACTTGAGTCTTCCCAATTGTCTGCTGTTATGAACTAAACGTTTATACTCCTACCCCCTACATTAATACGTTGAAGTCCTAGTGCCTGGTGTGACTGGGGTGACTGGTGTGATCCTGTTTGAAGATGGAGCCTTAAGAACATAATTAGGAAAAAAAAAAACATAGAACATAATTAGGGTTAGATAAGGTCATAAGACTAGGGCCCTCATTTCCTATTGGTATGCAATTCAGACCATAGCATTTGTTATGCTATTATTTAATAGGTAAAGAATACTCCTGGCTGGGCATGGTGGCGCACATCTGTAATCCCAGCACTTTGGGAGGCTGAGACGGGAGGATCGTGAGTTCAAACCCAGCCTCAGCAATGGCGAGGCGCTAAGCAACTCAGTGAGACCCTGTCTCTACATAAAACACAAAATAGGGCTGGGGGTATGGCTCAGTGGTCGAGTGCCCCTGAGTTCAATCCCTGGTACCCCCATAAAAATAAAAAATAAAGAATATTCCCTTCCAGAGCGTGGGTACTAAGAACCATTAGGGACCATGGAGCCTTAAGTTGCCAAAAGCCATATCTGCTAAGAAGTGGAAAGTAAGAAAGAGCTGGCCTGTGAAATAAGCTGGCAGGGAGCTAGTGAGGAAAAAGAGGAAGGAGCCAGTCCTATTGGAAGGTACCATTCAAACCTCTGGATCAAGCTGGACCAAGTGTCCCCCTCAGCTTTCCAATGACAGAAGTGAATAAATTCCTTTAAAAAATTAAGCCAATTGGATTTTGTTTGTGTCCCCTGCAATTGTGACTAGGACAAAGAGATTAAAAAGGAGGGGTAAAGAAATGGAAGATGGAGCTGGGAAATGGCCCTGTGATAGAGCACTTGCTGAGCCCTGGGTTCCATCCCCAGCACTGAAAAAAGAAAAAGAAAAGAAAAGAAATGGAAGATGGGGAAACAGAACCGGACACGTCCCATTTTCCATATAAATGTAAACAGACACTACTTAACACCCGGCTCCTTCCTTTTCTTAAACAGAACCTTAGGATTATGCAGGGGCCACCTTTGCCAGTGATTCAGGAGGAGGTGATTCCGTTAACTCCAGAGTGGTTTCAAGCTAATCAAATTAGTCTCATGCCCCTTACCAGTGATTGGCTTAGGAGGAGGCATGCAACCTCATTTCCAGTGAAATGTGAGGGGCAGTCTCTGGGAGGAGCCTTTGGGAAAGGGTTCCTTTTTTCCATAGGAAATTGCTAGGTGAGTTGGGCCCTCTCAACATCTGAAGAATGCTGATTGGAATGTGATGTCCAGTGTAGTAGTCAGCTTTTTGTCACTATGACAAAATACTCCAAAATAGGCTACTTATGAAGAAAAAGAGGTCTATTTAACTCACAGTTTGGGAGCCTCAAGGACATGTGCCTTTATTGGCTCAACTCTGGGAAGGACCTCATAAAAAATGGTGGACAGTGGAGCATGTGGAGAAGAAAGATCACATTTAGAGCCAGGAAGCAGAAAAAAGATGAGAGGGGCTGGGCTTGCTTCTTTTTTAAAAACTTTCTCTGGAGACTTGCCAAGGAGTCACATGTGAAGTACCTATGCCCCACAATGACCTGAGAGGTTCTCACTAGCCTCACCTCTTAAAGGTTCCATCACCTTTCAATAGCACCACCCTGGGGATCAAGTTCCTAGTACATGAACCTTTGGTGGGGTGAAGGGGCCAGGGGAAAAGCATGTTCAACCCATAGCACCTGAATGGTTAAGCACCATGTGACCACAAGGCAATACTGAACAAGATAGCTAGCAGAAAGGAATCTGAACCTCTGATAACATCAGTCTGCTGATGGAACCCTGCCCATGGCACCCCCCAGTGACAAATCAGTCTGAACTGGGGTTTTCAGCTGCTTACAGCCCTAATGTTGCAGAACTAGAGGAAAGCTGACTCACCATCTTATTTTACTGAGAAAGGAATTAATGATCAGAGGGATAGCTGGATGTCCAAGTCACACAGCTAACTAATGGAAGCATGAGACAAGAAACTTTCCTCTTCCCTCCCAACACAGACCTCATCCTATCATACCACTGATTCTAGAATCTTCCCAGTTATTGTAATCCCTCATCTCCACTTATACCCCAGTGATCAGCCCAGGGCCTTCAGTACCTATGGAAGTTCATCTGATTTGCATCCAACCAGCAATATTCCATCTTTAAGCAATTAGGAAGATTTTCATCTCTGGAGCCTTTCTGCACTCTGATATACCTGTATAAAACTTCACTGGTTGTATGACTGATGCTGATGGCTGCAGAGATGTCTGGAACCAGCATCCTGCTGTTTTTCAGTGGGGCCTATGGCTGTAGCTGTTCATAGAATGCAGTCTGCATTTGGATAATTATTTCCGTGTGATTGTCAGATTAATGTCACCTGGGCTAGAAGGTCTGTTGTTTTCTGCTGAAGGGAGAAACAAACAAACAAACAAAACCAAAACCCTTTGGAGATGCTCATTGACTGTGAACTTGGAAAGAGTCTTACTCCTAAAAGTTAGTGATCCACTGTGGTGAGGCCAGAGCACAGCCCCATGGTCAGTGCCAGTTTCAGAGTGAACAAGTGTGCTTGTCGATGAGTTGGAAGGAGTCTTCTGCATTCCTCTCACACACACACTTACCCACACCCACACACATGCACAAAAGTGTGTGAAAGCAGTGGGCTTCTGATTATTGTACCCTCTGTCATGGAGGATCACTGTCAGGAAAAACTTAGGCTGGGATATTCAGGAAGAAGATACTTGGGAGAAGTCAGGTGCTGGAGAAGCTACTTACATCTTGAACGCTAGAGCTACTGTAGTTACCCAAGTTCAGACCTTCCACTCAAATTTAGAGGCAGAAACATTCCAGCACCCAGGCAGGGCTCCTTCCCTCAGAAAAACTCCTCGAAGGAGCTTATGCTGATATTAAAGGCACCACCTGTCACTCGCCTACCACTTGGCTGGACAGACCAATGCTGACCTGTGGATTAGAGGCACCCCAACAGATGCTATCAGACAGAATTTTCCCTTGAAGCCAGTGAAGAGGGATGAGGTCCTTAGGCAGTACTCTATGGAAAGGAATGGGGTGTGGTGGAAGGCAGTACTCTATGGAAAGGAATGGGGTGTGGTGGACCCTTGTGACCCAGGAGCCCATTTCCCTGATTGGCTGTGTGTACAGTGTGGGTGTACAAAGTAACAGGAGCAGAGAGTGTAAGGGATCGTTATGGTTTGGATCTTAAATGTATCCAAAGGTTCATATGCCTAAGGATTAGTCTCTAGTCTGGGGCATTATTGGGGGGTTCATAGAACTCTTAGAAGATGAGGTCTAATGGAGGGAAGTTAGGTCACTGGTGGCGTGCCCTTGAAGGGGATATTGAGAGAGAGGCCTCTTCATTTCCTGGCTGCCATGAAGTAGTCTTCCTGATGTGATATACTGTACCACCACAGGCCCAAAGCAACCAGGTCAAGTGACCATGGACTGGCATCCCTCAAACCATGATCCAGAATAAATCTTTCCTCCTTTAAGGGGATTTCATCAAGGATTTTGTCATAATGACAGAAAGCTAACACAACAACCCTACATGCAAATGGGATTGTGTGTTTTTGTATGCGTGCAACTTGCATAAAAGAACCTATAGAGATTTGTGTATTACAGAATATGGGAATGCCTGGTGCATTGAGTAAGGATCCTTGAAGGAACCCAGAGCCATGGGCAAATAGAAATAGAATGTGAGCTAGGTAAGTGACTTTGTAATAGCCACACTAGAAATAAATGAAACCCATGAAATTAATTTTTTAATATACTGTATTTAACCCAACATATCCAAAACATTATCATTTCAACATATAACCTATATAAAATCATAAATAAGATATTTTACTTTCTTTTTCCTCCTTATTAAGTTATCAAAATCTGGTGTGTGCTTTGCACTTTACAGCAACATCTCAGTTTGAACATGTGGAGTGTTCAATAGTCACTATGTGGCTCATGGACAGTGCAGGTTGGCAGACTTGAATTTGGAATCCCTGTTTCTTTTCAACTGTAGGACCTTGAGAAAATGATTTGTCTGTTCTGAGCCTTGCTGTCTCCATGTATGCAATACTGTTCACAATAGCCCACCTTAGGACAGGTTTTTTACTTACTTAGTTTCTGACCCAAACTGGGTTCTTGTTCTCTCTCAGAATCATGAGACCAGTAACAAAACCAAGAGCCAATTATGCAGTAAAAGGTAAGTTTATTGTTTGGCTTGAGAATAAGGAAAAGCCCAGAGAAATAACTCTCAAACCAGCTTCTCACCTGAACAAAGGATTGAAGTTCCTTTTAAAAGTAAGGGGAGAGGGGTTGGGGTGGTGGCTTGTGGTAGAGCGCTTGCCTAGCACATATAAGGCACTGGGTTGGATCCTCAGCACCACATAAAAATAAATAAATAAAATAAAGGTATTAAAAAATAAAAATAAATGAAAGTAAAGGGAAAAGTAGAGGATGTTGTTAGTTAAGGAGCAGGTTTATCTATGACTTCTTGAGGAGAAGGTTGTCTATCCCAGAAGTGAGGGCTTGTTTTCTGTCCATCCTTATATGGGCTGGTTTCAATCTGGGTCAGAAGTGGATCAGATCAAGAAAGAATTAGCAGGTGGGAATTTTATTAGGGTCATATATTACAATGAGATGATAATTAGTCTGGGGTGAGTGGCAGGATCACATGGTAGCCTTTATGGCTGAAACCAGTTTTGCCTGGTTCTATTCTGCATCTGGTTTTACAGCAGCAACTGAGTTCCCAAATGTTGTATGGCTGGGTAGGTGGGTATCTGGTCTGGAACAGAGCATGGGTTAGCAGAAAGGATTGTTTCTCAGGGCTTGAGAGTGTGATGGCCCAGTGGCAAGTGTCTAGCATGTTACTGGGAATCTAAGGGGCCCAGTAGGTGCTGATGGACTGGCTTGTACAGTGGTGTATGGAAGACAATTCATACTGGATCACAAGAACCCATTGTCAAATATTCAGGAAATTTGCAAACTGGTGTTAAACTACTGGGCCCTTGAAATCCGCCATCACAGGAGTACATTTACACCATGGAAATTGGCAAACACATCATGCCCCACCACTCCAAAAAGAGGATTGGCAAGCCTTTATGTGCACACCACTGAACTTGGGGATGTGTGTGTATGACTGTAGGGGAGTGTGGGCCAGAGGCTGCTTTCCTGGCTGACTTTCCCTCACCAGGGCCTCCTTGTCTCCCTTGAGTTATGCCATTTAGTGATAGCCCCTTCCAAATTATTCTCACCCACTTCCAGAGGACCCAGAAGTAAAGGGAATCCCACAGGCTGCTCACCACATAGTAATCTGGCTTCCCAGATTTCCAGGAATTCTTTGAGGACATTTCCCAAATCATTGCATGGAAAGAAAAACCAGCACATCTGGGTGACTCTGGAAACATTGCTGAGAACTGCAGGCATCAAAGGGATCTGGGGCTGGAAATTTCCAGGCCTCCCCTTCTTTTCTTTGACTGGAATTGACAGTGTCAAGTGTGTATCTTGCTCTTAAAACCAGCCCTGCCCACTAGGCCAGTCTGGAGGTGGAGACTCTAAGACTCCAGCCCAGCCCAGAGAGGATGTCCCTGCTTTCCCCACCCTGCCCTGCTCCTGACCTACCCTCTAAGGACCCTGTTCCTTCTGGGCTTTAAGGTGTGTTTTCCTACCCCAAAGACATTGTCTTGATTATTCTTACCATAGGAACTCATAATAGTCTCACTTAGGAAGCCCCACTTCCCACCTAACTTTCCAGTAACTCTGGCCCTGACTTTGGCCATTGACTGGTGGGGACAGGGAGATTGCAAAGAAGTTGAAGAGTTTTTCCTAAAGGGGCTTTAAAGGTGCCTAGGATGTTAAATATCTTATCATTGATTTAAAATGCTCAAACTAGAGCTGACCATATTCTGGTTTCTCTTCAACCAAATAAATCTTTCACCTTTTAACAAATTAGAGCTGGTCAGAATGATGAAAACTATACTATGTCGAACTCAGAAACTTAGGACAGGTTTTCCTTAGCACTGTTCTGATCAATTTGCTCCACGCCCTGAATTCTCCTCCATCCCAGACCAATATAGCTCTGGGTTGTCTCTCCCTTGCCCACTTCCTTAAGGATCATGATTAGCACCTGAGCAGAGCCCTGAGAATGACATTCTTTTTTTTAGGCAGGGAGTGGGGCGTACCAGGGATTGAACTCAGGGGTACTCAACCACTGAGCCACCTCCCCAGCCCTATTTTGTATTTTATTTACAGACAGGGTCTCACTGAGTTGCTTAGCACCTTGCTTTTGCTGAGGCTGGCTTTGAACTCGCCATCCTCCTGGCTCAGCCTCCCAAGCTGCTGGGATTACAGGCATTCATCACTGCACCTGGCCTGAGAATGACATTCTATCAGTGCTTCTATCTTTTTCAGTACCATTCTGACAATGACTTCTGATGTGGAAATGATGTTTTAAATGTCAATTACTTAATTATGAAAGTAAAGTTTCATTGAAGAAAAATTTTAAATGGAGAAAAGGGGAAAAAAATTCACTCATAATCCTTCCCTAACACAACTCCTGCCATTGCACTAGGGTCTTCTCTTGCATCCTCTATGAATGCATTTTTTCCCCTAATGCCCTGATGTTTATCTTGGCCTGCTTTCCCCAAATAGCAGAGACTAAGACAACGATTTTTGTGCAAATATTTTCATTAGAAATGTGATTCCAGGAGACAAGAATGAGAGATGAGAAAATGAAGAGGACAAGGATGTATGATGGAATTGGCTGCAGCTGAGTGCCACCAGGTGCTGGCTCTGGAACCATCTGAGGAGCCATATGGAGATCTCCAGGGGAGGAGAGAGAAAGAAGCATTTTCCACTGGCTGCCAATCCCCATCAGTCAAAGGCTTGCCCCGCGGGATGTTAACTTCCCCACTCACTGGGCTTCCCTTCTGTAGTGCTGAGGGGTTTTCTCTAGGTCACAGGCAATGGTATCAATAGAGAAGCCCCTGGGGCAAGAGGCAAGGGACATGGAGTGTAGATCAGGTTACCCCTGGGAATAGCTGCTTGGTGTTGACTCAGTATCAGTCTCTCTGGTAGTGACTGAGGGACAGATGGAGCCAGGAAGACCTGAAGAGCTGTCCAACACAGTCATCAGGATGTGCATGTAATTTTATCCCTACTTTTCCCACTGAACATTATATATCTTACATATGGATCAATACTTCTCATGATTTTTAAAATATGAATTATGATTGCTTTGTAATTTTCTAATTAAATGGAAAGATGTGTGTGTGTGTGTGTGTGTGTGTGTGTGGTACCAAGAGTCTCGCATATGCTAGGCAAGTGCTCTACCACTAAGCTGCATCCTCAGCTCTTTTTTAAAATTTTATTTTGAGACAGGGTCTTATTAAGTTGCCTAGGCTGATCTTGAATTTGCAATCCTCCTCCTCAGCCTCCCAAGTAGCTGGCATTACAGGTGTGTACCATCATACGTGACTGAGAAACACATTTTTGAATATAACTGATTTCTGCACATTGTGAGCTTTTCCCCCCAAACCAGTAATAAGTCAGCTCCCTGAGGTGACCTCTGAAAGATCATTTTATACCTTTGTGATTTAGAGGGAAGTGCTATTCCTCAACCCAGGTGGGCTGTGGGAGGACATTAACCACCTTACAAAACACGTGTGCTTCTATTTTGAATACCTGTGAAACACACCGATTGGAAATTAAAAGAAAAATAATTTCAGGGTTCTGAATATCAATCCCTTTTCCTTCTCCCCACTGGCATTATTTTGTAGGATTGTTTTAAATCCTACAAAGATAAAGATAGGTTTAAGGCTCTGCTTCTCTCTCTGCACTCATCCATTCAACAAATATTTATTGAGTACCTGCTGTATGTTAATATGACACCTGACACCAGGCACCCAAACATAAAGGACCATCTCTGTTTTCGGGGGATACAGTCATGTAAAAAACTAAATGTAGTCATGACAAAGCTATGACAGGAAACGTGGGGCACAGGAGGGGAAAAGGAGGTCTGACATTCACTCATTCATTCATTGTATTATTTATTGCTGAACAAACTACCTCAGTACTTAGCCACCTAAAACAACAAGTGTTATCTCACACAGTGTTAGCAGGTCAGAAATTTAGGAGCAGTTTGTTTAGGTGGTTCTGGCTCAGGGTTTCTCATGACATTGAGACAAGATGCCAGCCAGAGTCAAAGTCATCTGAATGCTTTACTGAGACTCAAGGATCTGCTCAAAAATGGCTTCCTTGAGTGATTGTTAGCAGGAGGGTTCCATTTCTCACCAAAATAAACAAGAAGGGTCAGTTCTTTTACAGTCAAACTCCAGTCAATAAATGTACAAGTAATGACGGCTACAGGAAATGAGCATCAGGCAAACAGCACAGTAGTAACTGTTATCAGAAACCATCACCAATGTGTGTTAATCCATTGATGTCCTTGTGACATGGCAGCTTCCTGCCCTAGAGCAAGTGATTCCAGAAAATTCGGCTGAGGTCACAAAGCTTTTTATGACCTAGCCTCAGAGTACACACACCATCACTTCCATCATATCATATTAGTTTCACAGGATAATTCGATATAGGAAGCAACTCCCCAGGGGGTAAGTCAGGGACTGGAGATCATCAGGGCCCTCTTGGAGGCTAACAACTACCCTAAGTAATGAACTTGCCAGGAGCCTGGCACTCTGCTTGGGACCAGAAATACAAACACAGTTATTAGTAATTAAGTTCAGGAACCAAGTCTTTGTTTAATTTTTTAACTCCAGTGCCTAGAACACAAAAAGTCTCAATAGATGTTTATTAATTTGTCAAAAGGAAGCAAAATGTAGTAGTTAGGAGCTGAAGCGAGTCTATGTAGGTTCAAATCACAGGTCTTCTTCCCCACCAGGGTGCTTTTCCAATAAATCTTTTCTAACTCCAAAGTTGGTTTCTGTTGCTTACAACCAAGAATCCTAATTAAGACACTATGTTTTCCACCAATGTCCTTTAACCAGTTCAGGGTCCGATTGCATCCTGCTGTCTTGTTTCCTGAGCCTCCTTTAATCTAGGACGGCTCCTCAAACTTGCCTTGTCTTTTATGACCTTGCCCCTTCTGGGAAGTCCTGCTCAAGTACTGTGCAGAATTTCCCTCAGTTTGGGTTTACCTGAGGTTTTCTCATGATTAAGTTGAGGTAATGCGTTTTGGAAAAGAATACAACACTGTGAATTATATCAGAAATTATATCAGAAATACCTGATCTCAACACATCTTATTCCTGGTGATGCTGGCTTTGATGATACCTTGGTTAAGTTGAGATTTGCTTGGTTTCTGGTTTGTTTTTTTTTTTTTTAATATTTTATTAGTTGTTATTTATTTATTCATATGTGGTGCTGAGAATCGAACCCAGTGCCTCACACATGCTAGGCAAGTGCTCTACCACTGAGCCACAGCCCCAGCCCTTGGTTTCTGTTTTTAATGTGTAATTAATAATTATTTTATAGGGAGAAACCTTGAGACTGCAAATATCCTATTTCTTTCTTTTTTTAAATTTTTTTTTAAGTTGTAGATAAACATAATACTTTATGTAGGACTGAGGATCGAACCCAGTGCCTCACACAAGCGAGGCAAGCACTCAACCACTGAGCCACAACTCCAGCCCCAAATATCCTACTTCTTTTGGATAGTCTTTTGCCCACTAATTTTAGAATCCTGTCATGATCTTTCTGACAATAGTTACTGCTATATATTTGCCGAATGTTGACTTCCTGTATCCATCATAACTTCTGCATTTATTACTTAGAGTTCAACTGTAAAGAAGATCTGTTCCCTCTCCTTATTTACTTATTAAAGTATTCATTTATATCAGTATAAACTCATAGATGTCTATTTTATTCTATGTATTATAATCTATTACTACCAAAATTTGTTGTTCAAATTATCTCAGGTTTTGCCATGGAGAACTTGCTCAAGTTGACTCCTGTGTACATAGCAGTACTTTGAAAATAACTCTACAATTATTTCAAAAAGAAAATAAAAAATGACGTGTGCTTATTGAAAACATTTTTAGGAAATAAGAAGAAAAAAACTCCTTCTTTGATATAATTTCTCTCTGTATTTTGGTGTTTTCTCTGTATATTTTTCCTTATCATTTAAAATGGCATAATAACATAATTGTGGCAACTCTGACCAATGACATTCTAGTTCTGTCATAGAATGCAGACAAGAGAGACAAGGTTTAATAGGGTGTCCACCCCACACCCTCAGGCCTTCTCTCCCTTGCCCTCCCCCAGCCCACTGCAGGCTAGGAGGGTGGTGTAGCCAGTGCTGATCAGCCAGAGCCCTGGAAGAGTCTCATGGAGTGTGTTAAGGAGAAAATTGAAGCTACTAACAGGAGTTAGGCTGGTAAATTCAGAATATATGCAGAGTTTGCAGGAAGTAGGAGGGAGAGTGGAGAGGAGGGGGAAGATGTTATCAGAAGGGAGGGAAAAACAGAAAATGTCAAATTTTTACATTCTTGCTACCAGGAAAGAGGTCAGCAGACCCAGTGGGTGTTAACCAAATGGGATTAAGGTTTCTGTCAAGGTTGGACTTCTGGCCTCCTCTCCAGGTTGCCCTGACAACCTCCTCCTTCTGATATTGACATTATAGTGAGAGAAGGAAAATCAGGCAAATGAAGAAAACAGTAATTAGAGGTGGAACCAGCTGTGGTCTGGCTCTTTTCATCCGGGAGGAGGGTGTGGGGAGGGGTTGGGAGCGGCAGGAGGCTCTGGGGCTGGGGTTACAGAGGCCTGAGGACTGGAGGGAGAAGGTTGGCTTCCAGGACAATCGGTGAACTTGAGTCTGCGTGCTAGGGATGACTGGGGCTTCTTTTAAAATTCCTGGGTGCAGTTAGTCAGTGTAAATTAAATCTCAGCGGCTCTGTGTCCTCACCGTCTTGCTTGCTCTCTTTGAATGAATCCAAGATGCTCAGAAAGAAACCCCATGAATCCCAGGTTCATGAAGTGGTGGCTGGACTCAGAGTTACCACATCAGCTTGGGGCTTCTCTCTCTCCTTTTCCATCACCCAAAAGGGCCAGGACCACTATAGGAGGAGATAGAAATAGGAGAGTCGACAATAGTTACTACTCTTTTCTCTTTGCAGATGGGGAAACTGAAACTGAGATATTAAGTAACTCCCTAAGGTGACAAAAGTAAGAGATGGTCAGGATTCAAAGCTAAGTCTGGGCAATTCAAACAATTCACTTGGTGATAACCTTACTCTGTAAAATATGGCAGTGGTTCCCAAACTGTAGCTTGCATTAGAATTCCCTGGAAGAATTTTTGATTTGGTGGCTATAAGGTTTGGTTAGAGACTTTGCATTTCTAACAAGTTTCCAGGTGTGGGACCACACTTTGAGAACTACCTATATAAAGCAAGACATTAAATCCTTGGACCTCTAGTATGTTCTTTGTAAAATAAGATATAGTTTAGGCTGACTGGACCCAAAATGAGGATCCCTACAATTTTTTCCCCCCAGAGGTGCCTTAGCAACAAGACAAGGATAAGGAGTTTGAGGGAAGTTGGATGTGGTGGCACACACCTGTAATTCACCCTCAACTTGGGAGGCTCAGAGAGGAGGACCATCAAGTTTGAGACCAGCCTCAGCCACTGAGCGAGACCCTGTCTCAAAATAAAAAGGATTAGGGATATAGTTCAAAGAGTCCCTGGGTTCAATCCTCAGTAAAGGAAAAGAAAAAAAAAAGTTTGAGTGAGTTCCAGACCCAGCTCTTGACTCCTGACTTCAGGCAAAGTAACTCCCTTGGATCTCTACATATATTAGGATTCCATGTGAGATTTTATTGGGAAAGAAGCTCCTGCTATGGAACATAAAACCAAGAATTATACACAACCGAACTAAAAGATGTTAGAATAGTGTTTGTTTCCATTACCTCTTATCTATTAAAACTATTTTAGTGTACCTCATGATATTGTGGGTGAGGAATTTGGGTAGGGCTCCACTAGGTAGGTCTGGGCCTCATGGTGCCCAGGAAGGTTTTCAGGGATCCTCAGCTGGTACCTGGGCTGGTCTGGAGGGTCTAAGATGGCTTCGGGGGGGGGGTCATGTTTGGAACCTTGCTGGAGTGGCTGGATGGCTGGGATCAGCAGTGACAGTTGACTGGAACATCTGTAGGTGGCCTCTTCTTTCACAGTGGTCTCAAGATTATTAGAATGCAGGGTAATTCCAGTCCAGAATAAGTGTTCCAAGAGATAGAGTGGAGAGCTCCAGTCTCTTAAGGTCCAGGTAAGTCACCTTGCTGTCTTCTATTTGTCAACATGATCAACAGGGCTCCTCCTCCCAGAATTCTTTTTCTTTTTTCTTTTTTGGTACCAGGGACAGAACCCAGAGGTACTTAACCACTGAGCCACATCCCCATCCCTTTTTGTTTTTTTAAAGTTTGTATATTCTAATTAGGTATACATGACAGGGGAATGCATTTTGATTCATTGTAACAGATGGAGCACAACTTTTCATTTCTCTGGTTGTACACTATGTAGAGTCGCACCATATGTGCAGTCATACATGTACCTAGGGTGATGAGGTCCATCTCATTCCACCATCTTTCCTGCCCTCCCCTTTGCCCAATCAAAGTTCCTCCATCCTTCCCATGCTCCCCCCCCCCCCATTATGGATCAGCATCCACTTATCAGAGAAAACATTCGGACTTTAATTTTTGGGATTGGCTTACTTCACTTAGCATGATGTTCTCCAATGCCATCCATTTACCTGCAGATGCCATAATTTGATTCTCTTTTAATGCTGAGTAATATTCCATTGTGTATATATACCACAGTTTCTTTATCCATTCATTTATTGAAGGGTGTCTAGTTTGGTGCTCCAGTTTAGCTATTGTGAATTGAGTTGCCATACACATTGAAGTGGCTGCGTCCCTGTAGCATGCTGTTTTTAAATCCTTTGGGTATTGACTGAGGAGTGGGATAGTTGGGTCAAATGGTGGTTCCATTCCAAGTTTTCTAAGGAATCTCCATACTGCTTTCCAGATAGGTTGCACCAATTTGCAGCCCCACCAGCAATGTATGAGTGTACCTTTCCCCCAACAACCTATCCAATATTTATTGTTGTTTGTATTCTTGATAACTGCCATTCTGACTGACATAAGAAATCTTAGAGTAGTTTTGATTTGCATTTCTCTAATTGCTAAAGATGTTGAAAGTTTTTTCGTATATTTGTTGATTGATTGTATATCTTCTCCCCAGCCCTTTTTTGTATTTTATTTAGAGTCAGGATCTCATTCAGTTGCTTAGGACCTTGATAAATTGCTGAGACTGGCTTTGAACTCATGATCCTCCTGTCTCAGCCTCCTGAACTACTGGGATTACAGGCATGTGCCACCACATCCATCTCCTCCCAAACTTAAGGGGAGAGGAGACAATGGATAGAAGGTGTTGTGGCCATTTTTGAACTGCACCTGGGAAGCCACATCCACATGCAACCTTATTTAGAGATCTGCTCGTGTAGCCTGACACGGTAGAGGGATGAGCCTTTTGGGAGTGAGTGTATTTTGCATATAAGGAAAATATAAATAATTTGAGGTCAGAGCCTGGGTTGCAAAATGTCATAGAATCTATGAAATCCAGCCTCCTTGTCAGAGGAAGCCAAAGCAGTCCCATGAAGAATCCCACGAAAGCCAGGTGCAGTGGCGCACGCCTGTAATCCCAGCACTTGGGGAGCCTGAGACAGGAGAATCACGAGTTCGAAGCCAGCCTCTGCAAAGGCGAGGTGCTAAGCAACTCAGTGAGACCCTGTCTCTACATAAAACACAAAATAGGGCTGGGGATGTGGCTCAGTGGTCGAGTGCCCCTGAGTTGAACGCCCAGTAGGAAGGAAGGAAGGAAGGAAAGAAAGAAAGAAAGAAAGAAAGAAAGAAAGAAAGAAAGAAAGAAAGAAAGAAAGAAAGGAAACCCATAAAAAGAAGCAAGGCCAGCTGAGTACCAGCCTTCGGTCAGCACCGACTTGCCAGGCATGACAGTGAGCCCGTTTAGAAGGTATGGCTCCGACTGCCCCAGTTAGACTCCCTAGCTAATACCACATGGGGGAACATGAAGTGAAATTAGGCACTGTGATGGTTAATTTTAGGCATTAACTTTGCCAGCTCATGGTGTCCAGATATTTGGTCAAACATTATTCTACTGTGTGCATATATGAATAGGTAATAACAAATCTCACCATTATGTACTACAATGCACCAATAAAAATATGGAAAAATTGTTCTAGCTATTTCTTGTGAAAGCATTTGTAGATGAGATTAACATTTAAATCAGTAGACTCTCAGAAAAGCAGATTACCCTCTGTAATATTAGTGATGGGCCTCATCTAATTAATGGGAGATCTTAAGAGAAAAAGACTGGCAGGGGGACAAGGTAATAAGGGTTGAAGAAGGGGGAATGGACATGATCAATGCATAATATATGCATGTATGAAAACACAGTAAATTCCATTAATCTGCACAATTAATATGTGTCAACAATTCATAAGAGCTAAGCTATGGAGCCAACCTAGGTGCCCTTCAACAGATGAATGGATAAAGAAAATGTGGTATGGATACAAAATGAAATATTACTCAGCCATAAAGAAGAATGACTTTATGACATTTGCCAGCAAGTGGATGGATATGGAGACTATCGTGCTAAGTGAAATAAGCCAATTCCCAAAAATGAAGGGTCAAATGTTTTTCCTGATATGTGGAAGTTAATCCACAATGGGGGGGGGGGTAGAAGTTCAATAGATTAGACAAAGGGAAATGGAGGGAGGGAAGGGGATATGAAAAGGAAAAATAGTGAATGAATCTGATATAATTTTCCTATGAACATATAGAAAAACACCACAGCAAGTCCCACCATCATGTACACCTACAAGAATGGGGTCCTAATTAGAATAAGATATATTCTATGCTTGTATAATTATATCAAAATGGATTCTATTGTCATATATAACTAAGTAGAACCAATTAAAAATATGAGTCGATAATTTAAAAAATGGAAAAAAACCAACCTCCCTGAGCAAGAGGGAATTCTGTCAGCAGACTGCTTTTTTTTTAAAAAAAATATTTTTTTAGTTGTAGATGGACACAATGTCTTTATTTTATTTCTTTTTTTTTTTTTTTAAAGATTTTTTTTTTTCAGTTGTTGATGGACACAATGTCTTTATTTTATTTCTTTTTATGAGGTGCTGAGGATTGAACCCAGGGCCTCACTCATGGGAGGCAAGTGCTCTACCACTGAGCCACAATCCCAGCCCCTCAGCAGACTGCTTTTGAAATTGAAGTGCAGCTTTTCCTTGGGTCTCCAGCCTGCTCGCCTGCCCTGCAAATTTTGAACTCCACAGACACGTGAGCCAATTCCTTAAAATCTCTATCTGGATCCCTCACTAATACTGGAAGCTGGGCAGCACCCCTAGAGTGAACTCTACAGAATGCTAGTTTTCTTTTCTTTTTAATTTTTTTTAATGGTGGTGCTGAGAACTGAACCCAGTGCCTCACACATGCTAGGCAAGCACTCTACCACTGAGCTACAAGCCCGACCCTGAATGCTAGTTTTCAATGAATGTTAATAAGTCCTCAGCTGTTACAAAAAAGGGAAGGCTAGGGATGTACCTCAGTGGTGGAACGCTTGCCTAGCATGTGTGAGGCCCTGAGTTCCATCCCCAGCACCTTAAAAAAAAATAGGGCAAGATATTAGTATATGGCAATATAATCTGTCACAATAACGTATTCTCCCTCAATAATTATAACAAGATAAAAAAAACAATTCCACAGCCAATCATGTTTAGGATGCCCTTTGTTAAATGCTGTGTACAAAGCTCTCTGTGTTGCAGTTTCCGTTGTTTGGTCATGGATGTATTTCTGTATAGCACATCTGGCACCTCAGGGAAAGCAGGGCTGGGCTTATTTTCAGCTTCATGATACTGAATATTCTATTGTGAAAGCGGTCACCCTGGTTCATTGCCCCTTTTTGGGGGGTCTCCTTTCTAGGAATAGACGTCTCTTTGGGAAGCTGATGCATTGCTTTGGTTTGGTTTATCGGAGCAGCCCTGTGGGCTCAGGAAGCCTTCCCGGGCGGGGAGCAGGGCAGCTTTCCCCAGCTCCTGAGGCTTGGCCTTTCTGTGGGGGAGTTCAGACCCCTTGGTTATTCTAGAGCAAAACCAATGAATTATTTACAAGCTGTCTGCTGGCAGAGAGTGTTAATGAGATGTTGGTGCATACATTAGTGTAATTTCTATGCAATTCCTGGAGACTTCTGCTCATAGCCAGTACTGGTAAGGCAAGGGAACTGAAGATGTCTCAGCTGCTCTTTTTTTTTTTTTTTAAACATTTTCAGTTGTAGATGGACACAATATCTTTATGTTGTTTATTTAGTTTTTTTAATGTGGTGCTGGGGATCAAACCCAGTGCCTCATGGATGCTAGAGAAGCCCTCTACCACTGAGCCACAACCCCAGCCCCTCAGCCAGCTCTTCATGACTACAGAAGCCAGAGGACTCCAGAGACTTTGCTACCTATCTTTTTTTTCCCTCAATTTTCTTAATCCTTATCATTTTCTCAATATTGTAAACACTATAAAATGAATTGAAACTTCAACATCTAGTATTTTTGCTTAAATATAAATGTACTATTATTTGAGTTTTAAGTTTGCAATTAAAGTATTTTGTCAAAGTACAACTAATAATGCTTCCTTTTTATATTTTTTATTTTTTGTAGTTAGAGATGGATAGAATGCCTTTATTTGTTTATTTTCATGTGGTGCTAAGGATCAAACTCAGTGCCTCATGCATGCTAGGCAAGCGCTCTGCCACTGAGCTACAGCCCCAGCCCCTTTTTAATAATAATGTTCTCTATTATTTTATAGTAATATTAAATTTGACAATGCACCTTTATGAATTGGTATAATATCACAAAAATATAATATTTAATGAAACAATATTAATTTTTATGTATAGCTTCCTTTTAAAATTCTTTTTAGATATACACGACAGTAGAAGTATATTTTGACATATCATACATACATGGAGCATAACTTCCCATTTTGGTGGTTGTACGTGATGTGCAGCTACATGGGTCGTGTATTCACCTATGAACATAGGAAAGTTATAACCAATTCATTCTACCATCTTTCCTATTCCCATCCCCCCTCCCTTTACCCATCTTCCTAGATCTCATTTGGGGACCTTGGAGAATGAACAGTCAGAATGGCATTCACTGTCATAGGAGGGGGATTACACTGAAATGACCTCTTCCAGGATGCCTTTCCTGGTCTATACCTGCCCTGAGTGCCCTCTCCTTCATCTCCAGGCTGAGAACCACGTCCCTCCTCTGCACTCTGACACACCCATGCTTATCACCATCGCAGGTGAGGGGCTTCCACTGCCTGTGTCCACCATCAAACCCTAGCTCCAGAGAACATGTGTGCAGTGTCTTCTGTCTCCTGATGCTCAGGATTAGGTGCTTAGAACAAGATGGTGGGACACTGTTGGATGAATTGCACTGATCATATACAACAAGTACAATTCAGTCCAAATCTCGGTTATTTTGATTGGGATTAGTTGTTGTCTTCGGATCTGTTGAGGAAAGTCAATATGTAAACAAGACCCAGGTGAAAAAAAAAATGGTAAACACTCTTAGTTTGACTAATGTCAAACTATTTAAATGTATTTATTCAAATAGGTTCAATGGGATCAGCTTCTACTTGGCAAAATTTTGTCAGCATTCTTTTCTTTTTTGACTGTTTGGGCTTAGAAGTAATTCACTTACATTTTGTTTCTCTCCTTCTCTCTCTCCCTTCTTTCCTTTTTCTTTTTTTTAAGTTTTATTATTCAAGCCCCCCATTCATTCAGATGGGCCTTTACCCCCACATTTCACTGAGAAGGAAATTAGTGGTAATGTATCTTGGCTTGACTTCTGCATTGCTTTGGTTTTGCTACTGACCCTTCCAACTCTGTCCCACCAGAGCTATCAGTTAGCTCGTTGCTGCTGATGGCGTTGCTCCTGGGTGGATGTGGAATCTCAGGCCCATCCCAGGCTATCTGATCCCTGGGTGACATGCATGAATATACATGTTTGAGAAGCAGAAGTGGAGAAGGATGGCCTCATTGAGAGCTTCCATTGTGCCAGGCACTGCACCGACTGCTCCACATACATTCTCTTAGTCCCCTTCTTTCACAAACAAGAAGCTAAGAATGGAGAGCAGACACTTCTGGCTACCTCCCAGTGTAACCCCATGACCTGGCCTGTGATGAGGGCTCTCAAATAAGGGCTGTTAGCATCCTTCTCCTCTTTCTGGGAACAGAGTGGTCCAGACTCAGAAAGCTACAGAAGAGTCCTGTTGATGATGAACAGCATCATGGTGATCATCTGCTGTTCTCAACAGATGGCTCTAGAATGGCATTTCCCTTTCCTGGACTGAGGGCCAGGAAGGTCAAAGCTCATTTCTTGCCCCTATGCCAGGGTACTGCCTCTTCCTCAACCGTGTTCTTCTCTTCCTTCCAGTTCTTCTAAGTTTTCTCCTCCTTCCACTCTTTCTCCTCTTCCATCCCCTCCTATTTTTCTTTCTCATCTTCCTCCTTTGACCAAGCATTGGACTAAGCTCAAATTCTCTTTCTTCCTTCCCTCCTTGCTCCTTGGGTTCCAGGTAGAGAACTGAGATGCTAATAATGGCAACAGTGATATTGTAGTTATTATTGTTCAGGTCACCCCTTCTCCTTAATTCTTATCTCTCCATCCCCAGTGAGAAGGAGGTTACTCAGCTTAGAACTTGAAGGGAAATCAATAGTAGGAAGGGAGGGAAAAGCTGGTTTGTCTTATAGATTTAGAATCTATGTGGGGGGGGGGGGAGGACAGAAAGGGTAAAAAAGGGAGGACATGAAAAGTAAGAGAAGAGAAAAGACTAGAAGGAAGGGACTTCAGGTGATCCTTAGATATGAATTCTGAAGGGCAATTAGTTAAAGGGAAAAAAAGTACAGCTATATTTGGCACTGTCCTCTCTACATGGGATGTGTTTGTCATTAGCCACTGGGAAGCCACAGTAAGGGACATGCCGGAACCCTTCCAGCCACTGAAAGATATTATGGGGAGTTGCATTATTGTTATTAATATCAACTGGCCAGTTCCCAAGCTCTCTCCATACATCTGGCATTGGTTAAACTATTTGCATGCACAATCTCTACCCGCCACAAATTGGGCAGACTAGGAAACTGAGGCCTGTGTCCTCTCTACTTGTCATTTGGGACAGACTCTTGGAAGTAACCAGATCTTTGGAAGTAACACGTAACTTTGCTGTCCTCTGTGTATGAAATGATTGCTGATCGAGGATCAGAGGAGTGTGATAATGGATTTCATTAATTTATAGACTACTTGGAAGACAAGATACATGCACACAAACTCAAAGGCTAATTAGCTCTATAAGAATACAAGAGGTGCCAAAAGGTGGTATGACTAAATGTCAAATCATTGGTGGAAATATAAGAGCTACAGGAGCTTAGGAAAATGTATTCATTAAAATTGAAGATATCACCAAACTATGGGCAAGATACACTTAATATCCTTGGGAATAAATATGTGTCATCTATTGCCCCTTCTGAGACTAACAATAACAAATTCTGAATATCTTTAGGTCAAATGTAACTCAATACTGTTTTATAAATTCAGTATTTCTTCAAATAGGATTATCTTTTTCTAGAAGCAATCACAAGGCCTAAGGAGCTTTGTGGCAATGGAAAGGATTTTCTCCTCCCTTGTAATAAACAGATTATAAACTTAATCCCAAAGTCTCTCTCTGTGTCCAACAATAATTGTGGTATGAGTCACTCAGTGAGTTTCTTCCCATACACTTGAAAACTATAAGGCATTTTGGGGAAAATAACTCAAAGTGTTAAAAGTTAATGAAAGAGATAACTTTCAGTAATGGGACCTTTTTAGTATCAGGTTCTTAGGAAAACGCCGATTTGACTCCTGTACCCTCAAGGCCCAGACGCTTTGTGACAGATTTCAGAAGGGCACCTATTCTCATTTTCTTAGTTACTGACCTCTGGGACTTTAGATTTGTAAAAGTCATCTTGACTCTTTGGACCCATAGATGCCAGTCTTAACCTTCAGGTCAGCAAGAACGAAGGTGAAGACACAGTTCATCCAAGCCTTGAGTTTACTTCCTAAGAAGCAAAGGTGATAGCTAATAGGAAACTGGTTTTTTCAGTCAGTGCTTAAAAGAGAATAATTCAAAATTATTGGAATTAAAAAGATTAAACACTTGAAGCAAGGCCTGTTTGGATATCATGTGGGCAAAGTGATGCTCTGAAGAAGCTGAGGCTCAACGTGAGGAGAACCAGGACAGATGACCTTAGGGACAAGAAACAAAGTGCCCTTTCCATCTTTGCTTTTGCCTGTGCAGGGACCAGGCTGGCCAGGTGGGATGATGGCCAGTTGACAGGCACATTGCTTTTTTCTTCAGCAGATATTTAACTCATTTTTATCAAGCAGGTATGTGCAGCAGCAGGAAGGGACACAGCCTGGCGCTAGTGGTTAGGAGCAGAGGCTCTGGAGTCCCACTGCCTGGGTTCAAATCCCAGTTCTAGCACTTAATAGCTGTGCAGTCTTGAACAATCTTTTAATCTCCACGTCTCAATGTCCTCATCTGCAATCTGATGATCACAACACCTCCTGTGAGGGCTAGCTAGGAAGCTGAATTAAGTTCATATTCATGGAATTTGGTAGAGTGCCTATATTAATATTAAATGTGTAATTAATATCAGTTGTTAGAATTTCTAGGTGCTAGGGAAGATATAAAGGTAAGTCCAGAAGTTGGGGTAGCTGTGTACAGAACTTACACACAGTTGAACATCCAGATAAGAATTTCAACTTTAAACTGCTTCTTTGCTACTTCACGACTCTGTTCCATTCCTAACAAAGCAACAGAAGAAGAGTGGGGGGCTTTTCTGGAAGAGGTTCATAGACGAAGATATGAGGGAATGGCAGTCAGCACAGCTCCTCTCAGGGGACTGTTTGCTGCAGGTTCAGCTCAGCAAGCATGATCCCTGAGGCCCCATCAAGTCAAAGCACAGCTAACTTGGCACATACTTGTTGAGGGAGGACTACAAGCCAGGAAGCTGCAGGGGTGGGGAAACCAGCATGTGCTGAAAGTTCCACATGTCAGGCATTGTAGTGGGCATTTTACTTGGATTATTGTACTTACAGTGACACTGTCCTTAAAGAATGGATATCATTATCCTGTTTATAAGTGAGAAAAGCAAGGTGATTTGTCCAAGTTGGCACAACTGGCAAATGATAGCTTCAATTCTACCACAGTGAGTGCTCGCTCTATGTGTGTATGTGTGTGTGTGTGTGTGTGTGTGTGTTGTGTGTGTTCTAAGCATATTCATTGCCATGAAGTCTACCAAGGTATGGACAAGACTCAGTTCTGGTCCTCAAGGAGTATACAGTCTGGTGGAGATACCACAGATGCACACTCTGTACTACTTCCTCCTCGGCTGAGCCTGTCAGTAATAGACAGAGGCGATCACTTCCTTCCCTAGACAACCTGGCACTTCCCAGCCACTTTGCAGTGTGTGCAGACTGACTCTGAATTCAATAAAACCAACAGAAGCTGTAATGACTGTAACGACCACTTGTCGAGTGTTGACTCTGTCTGGAACTTGGCCAAGTTCTGTGATAATATCATTTAATCCTCTCAGCACAATAATCCTCATTTTACCAAAGGGGCAATGGAGGCTCAGGCAGGTTGAGTTGCTTGTCCAAGATTGCTCATCTTGAAAGTGGTAGGGCTGGGGACCGAGTTCAGTGGTGGAGCATGCGCTTGGTATACACAAAGCCCTGGGTTCAACCCCAGCACCAAAACAAGGAAGAAAGGAGGGAGGGAAGGAAGGAAGGAAGGAAGGAAGGAAGCAAAGAAGGAAGGAAGGAAGGAAAGGAGGGAAGGAGGGAACGAAGGAACGAAGGAATGAAGGAAGGAAAAGAAGGAAAGGATATAGGGAGGGAGGAAGGAAGGGAAAAGAGAAACAGGCAGAGGTAGGTCTGGGCTTCAAAGCCAGCTGTCTCCACCCAGAGCATGAGCTCTTGATCACAAGATGTGCCCTTAGAAGGACAGGGTCTCTCTTTGTTGCAATGTACAATCAGTAGTCTCTTGTGGTTCACTGTAGTCATGTTCTATAAAGTCACCTCAAGCTCTGAATTAGCAGACTCTCAACCACTGTTCCCAGGGATATGCAGGGCTAGGTTCCCGTGAGCCTCTGCTCATAATGTTTTCATCAATCAATCAGTTCGTAACCTTCTTTTCTGCATGTTCCTGTTTCGGGACACCTTTTCAGTATCTGCTGTTGACTTGTTCACTGGGCAATAGCATCGTACATGTATGTTCCTTCTCGCGTTGAGTGACTGACTCCAGACCACACTTCAGCACCGTGCTTGGAGCCATTCTAAACAGCAACATCATGAAAGTGTAAAAACTGTGAACACTGAATGTATAGCAAAAAGGACACTTAAGAGCTGAAAATGAAGAAATAGAGTGTCCCTTTGTTCCACTTCTGCTGAGAATGTACACATCAGGGAACTCTTCCTTCATTTCTTTGTGCATGTCAGCAAGCCACCCGGAGGGCACCATGAATACTACCAATGTGGGGGTCACGCATCATTTTTAGCAACTGGAGCAATTCCCAAATATGTAATCTTTGACTAATGAGAATTGATGGTACTTCCCCATTTTAAAAGATTGCATTTAAAAGACATATACTGACAGCAAGGAAAAGCAGGGAGGTAAAGACCCAAGTTTGAGTCTCCCTGAGGTCAGGGAGCCTGCCCTACTGTCATTGTCCACCCACTTCCTGAACTGGAGCATGGCTGAAATGAAAACCAAGGCAGAGGAGGAAAACAGGAAGCTGCGGGGAGGGAGAAGGTGGGAAGAGTGGTTCCTGCTGAAGATCAAGTGCCAGAGGAAAACATAAGTAAATGTGTCGGAAGGACACTGGGTTTTCCAAGTGTTGACTGCTAGAGAAGCCTCTTACAATATGGAAAGAAAGGCAATGCTATTATTATTATTTTTTTGGTACTGGAGATTGAACTCAGGGGCACTCAACCACTGAGCCACATCTCCAGCCCTATTTTGTGTTTTATGAGTTGCTTAGTGCCTCGCCATTGCTGAGGCTGGCTTTGAACTCGTGATTCTTCTGTCTCAGCCTCCCGAAATGCTGGGATTACAGGCTTGCGCCACCACGCCCGGCTGCAATGCTATTATTTTTTGAGAAAGGTCTGAGCCTACAGTTAAAAAAATAATATGTGCTTTTTGTCACATATATTTTTTAATTGTAGATGGACACAATACCTTTATCTTACTTACTAATTTTTATATGGGGCTGAGAATTGAACCCAGGGCTTCATACATGTAAGGCGAGCGCTCTACCACTGAGCCACAACCCCATCCCATTTGCTTTTTGTCTTTTAATTATGAAAGTAGCATCTCTGTTGCAAAAATCTTCAAGGTCTTAATACAGAAAATCAAATATTAGGTCTACTTTGATGGGCTCAGTATCTTTTCAAGTTCTTATCCTTTTCAGAGTCTTCTCTCCTTCGGTTACTCCTTCCATTTGCTCAGTTTCTCCTTTTCCTCTATCATCTCTAACCCCTTAAAAACATGTTCACCAAGTTTCCAATTCATTTGAAATGCACTGAAAAAGATGCGACCTTCACTCTGGTGGTAGCGCTGCTAAAATGCAAACTCAGGACAGACACACTCTGCAAAATACCCAAGCAGTCCTCATTAGAAGTGTCCAGGGCATGAAGGGCAAGTGCAGATGGAGGCGCTGTCCCAGACTGGAGGTGACAAAGGACAGGTAATAACCAATGTAAGGTGGCCCCTGGACTGGATCCTGGACCAGATGATAGAAGGAAATAATACTTGTCTGTTTCTGAGAAAGCAGTGATCTCCAAAATGTAGTAGTTTACAACTACACATAAGTACCATGTCTCAAGGTTTCTGGGAATGGCTTAGCTGGTGGTTCTGCCTCAGGGTCCCTCATCAGGTTTTGGTTAACTTGTCAGCTGGGCTGGCATGCAATCTTTGAAAACTGAATGCGATTGGAGAGTTCTTCACCTTATAGTTCTCTCCATGGTTATCTTGGATGTGAGAAACCACACACACACACACACATACACACAAAGACCTAAAACTTATTTATTTATTTATACTGGGGATTGAAACCAGGGGCACTTTACCATTTAGCTTTTTTAAAAAAAAAAATTTGGGGGACAGGGCCAGGCATGGTGGCTCCCGTCTGTAATCCCAGTGATTTGTGTGGATGAAGCAGGAGGATCTCTGTTAGTTCAAAGTCAGCCTCAGCAACAGTGAGGTGCTAAGCAACTCAGCAAGACTCTGTCTCTAAATAAAATACAAAATAGGTCTGGGGATGTGGCTCAGTGGTTGAGTGCCCCTGAGTTCAATTCTTGGTACAAAAAAAAAAAAACAAACAAAAAAACAAAAAACGAAATTGGGGACAGGGTCTTGCTAAGTTTCTGAGGCTGTCCCCAAACTTGTGACCCTCCTGCCTCAGCCTCCTGAGTACTAGGATTACAGGTGTGAATGCACCACCACATCTTGCCAGATTGGTGATTTCAAAGTTATTCTCCTTATAAGGCAGGGCCAGAAAGCTAGGAAAATAACTGATCAGTCAACATCAGGTTATTTCAGGTTGGTTCTTTTGTGTGAGGTGAGGATTAAAGCAGAGGGAACTTCATTACCATTCCGATTTGGGCCTGTTTGGAAAATTTGCCTGTTACCTCTCTAATCCTTATTTCTCAGAAGGTCAGATAAATAGCTTAGTTTCAGCTTAGTGATATGGAACTTTAGTGTGACTCCACTTTGATTTTTAGCCTGCTCTGTTGGGGCCTAGTGTAAGAGTTTTGTCCAAAACAATGGCCTCCTGTGATTCATATTTAACAGCAGGAACACACTCCCTATGGAAGCTCTAGGACGTCTATTTTCTTTTCTTTCTTTCTCTTTTTCTTTTCTGGGCATACTGGGGATTGAATCTAGGGTCTTGTACATGCTAGTTATGTACTCTACCACTTAGCTATACCCCCAGTTATTCTTAAAATTTGTTTGAGACAGAGTCTCACTAAATTGCTGAGTTGGCCTGGCTGGATCTTGTGATCCTTCTCCTTCAGCCTCTGGAGTAGCTGGGATTGTCAGAGTGTGCCACCATACCCAGTTTCTTTTGTTTTTAAAATTGTGATAAACTGCTGGGCTCGGTGGTGCACGCCCATAATCCCAGCACTTTGGGAGGCTGAGATAGAAGAATTGCGAGTTCAAAGCCAGCCTCAAGCAAAGATGAGTTGCTAAACAACTCACTGAGACTCTGTCTCTAAATAAAATACAAAATAGGGCTGAGGATGTGGCTCAGTGGTTGAGTGCCCCTGAGTTCAATCTCCAGTACCAAAAAAAAAAAAAAAGTGATAAACTACATAAACATGTGATTTACTATTTTCACCATTTTTAAGTATACAGTTCGTGACATTAATTGCTTTCAAATTATTGTACAAATATCACCACTATCAATCCCTAGAACTTTTTGCCTTTCCTGACTGAAATTCTGTACTTGTTTAAAAAAAAAAAAGCTCAGTTGCTCCCAATTCTTTCACCCTCTAGCAACTTCCATTCTAATTTCAGATCTACAATTTTGACTGCTCTAAGTACCTTATGTAAGAGCAATCTTAGAATACTTGTTCTTTGGTCCCTTTCATGCCTTAGATTCATCCATGCTGTGGCATATGTCAGAATTTTTCCCTTTTTAAGGCTAAATAATAGTCCATTCTAGGTATACACCACATTTTGTTTACCTATTCATCAGCTGATGGACACATGGGTTGCTTGTACCTTTTGACTGTTGTGAATAGTGCTACCAGGACCATAATGTACAAACATCTTTTTGCAACCCTGTTTTCAATTTTTTTTAAGTGTACATGGGAAGTGGAATTGCTGGATTGTATGGGAGAATCTGTATGCTTGCCTCTTTCATCTTTTAGAGCAGCACTCTTTGTCTTCCTTGGCTCATGTTCTCTTCTTTCATCTTCTAAGCTAGCAGCATAGCATCTTGTGTCAGTGCTCACATTGCCTCTTCTGTCTCAAATTTCCCTCTGGCTACCTTTTATAAGAACATTTGAGCCAGGCATGGTGATACACATCACCAGCAACCTGGGAGGCTGAGGCAGGAGGATCACAAGTTCACAGTCAGCCTCAGCAACTTAGGAAAGCCCTAAGCAATTTTGCAAGACCCTGTCTCAAAATTAAAAAAATAAAAATAAATAAATAAATAAAAGGGCTGGGTATGTAGCTCAGTGGTTAAACACTTCTGGGTTTAATCCCACCCTCACCTCCTAAATGCACTTATTGAGCTGGGGATGTAGTTTAGTGGTAGAGCATGTCCCTAACATATTCAAGAGTCTGTGTTCTGTCTCCCAGCATCAGGAAAGAAAAAAAAAAAAAGACATTTGTGATTGCATTGCATTCAGGGCTACCAGTATAATCTCCCCATCTAAAGACCTCTAATGTAATCACATGTGCAAAAACTTTGGAGGGTGCATATAAGTTAGCATTCACAGGTTCTAGGGAATAGAACCTGAGTTTCTTTGGGTGCCATTATTCAGCCTCATATAAGCTACTAAAAGAGTAAAAGGAATACAGAAACATGAAAGAAAGGCCCATACAATCCCATTGTCCCTAGAAATTACCACTGGGAAAGGAATAGTTTGGAATATTTATATTTTCTGGATTTCTTTCTATACTTCCAATAACAAATGCATTTCTTTTATTTCATTTCTTTTTTTAAAAAAATAGGTATAGCATTCTATGTAATTCAGCAACTTGTCTCTTTCGTTTAATAATGTAGCTTTGCAGCAAGCTCCTTAAGAGTGAAAGAATTTACTTTAATGCTACTGTCTTGTCTGATGTAAAAATAGCAATTTTTCTATAAGGCAAATGACTTTTAGAAAAATCCCACTTGAAATAATCTTCTAGCAATGTCAATGTTAGCTTTAATCCATAAGAGGAAAGTGCTTTTGAACCAAAATAAGAGTAGAGGTTGTGTTTTGGGAACATTAGAGAGAGGGGCAACTCTAGTTAAGTATGGATACATGCCTTAAGTGTGGCAGGTTAATATGCCAGTCAGTTTTATGGCATCAGCTTAAATTAAGTATCCCATATTACAGGGTAGAGAGATTAACAGACCTGTGTTGGAATCCTGGCTCTGCCATCAAGTAGATGTATGATTTTAGGCAAGTTGTGTCTGATCTTTGGGCCTCAGCATCCTCATCTTTGAAGTAAGAGGATTAGACTAGAAATTCTACTCCTTATAATCTTTAATTCTTCTATTTGGGCACTATTCTGGCAGGCTGGAGACCCAGTTTTGAACACCCATCCTTCTATTACCTTGGACCATGACCTTGAGCAAGATAGATCCATTGGGCCCCAGTTTCAGGCTGGACTCCAATTTGCTTGGGCAAGTTTTTAAATATCTTTTCTAATTCTCACATTCTAGAACAGGAAACCTCAAACTTGAATGTGACTGAAATCACTTGTGGATCTTGTTAAGTACAGATTCTGATGGTCTGAGGTACAACTTGAGAGTCCCGTTTTTAGCCATTTCCCAGGTGAGGCTGCTGCTGATCTGGAGCCCACACTTGGAATAACAAAATATTAAGATGTTGGACTATCAGGAAACCTGTTAAAGACTTGGAAAGGGGCAAAAGAGATTACTGTGTATCTCTTGGCTGGAGTACAGGTTGGAGGTTTTGATTACAAGAAGAAACTGTATCTTTTTCTTGCCTTCCTAATAACTATTATTCATCCTTTTGAATAGAAGCTAAGATGTAGAAATATAAGTAGTAATGGGATGAATTTTGGCTGGTAGAGGTACAAATGGTTCAGAAAAAGTAGTTCTAGAACACTATTTTTTTCTTGTATTGTAGGCTATTAACCATTTTACACAATTAGCAAATTAATTTCAGCATTCCTGATTGCCAGTATATATGTGTTCTCCAAATTCTCCTTTTAACGGATTTTTCCTTTTTGAAAAGTATACTTTACACCACTGGTTCTTGGCAATTCATTGCTGCATCGATTTATTACAAGCAAGAAATATTACAAGCAAGCTTGTGCTTGCAAGAGCTTGGTTGATTTGGATACATTAATTCCTCTAGGGGAAGATGGTTGGTCAGGTATCCTGCTTTGAGAAAAGCATTTTGCTCCTAATCTGGTCTTGGCCAGCAATTTCCCTCCTAGGATTAGAAGATCAGAGAATATGGAGGAAGAAGATGCCTCCGGGATCTGGAGATGGAGACCTGCCCAAGTCCAGTAGATGGTTTTTGCTACGCTGGACTTTAACCTGGGTCTCCAGAGTTAAAGCGTTTTTTTCGTCACCTGCTGCCTTGTTTATCCTGGTGTCCCTAACCTAAGGGTTCTGACGCATCTGCTGCACTATTATAGCCCCCCTCCCCCATCCCGGTACTGGGGATTGAACCCAATAGCGCTCTACCTTTGAGTTCTTTAGCGTTCTACACCCCAGTCCTTTTTATTTTTTATTTTGAGACAGGGTCCTACTAAATCACTCAAGCAGGCTTGGAACTTGCTGATCCTCTTGCTTCAGCCTTCGGAATAGCCGAGATTACAGGTAAATGCCGCTGCGCCCCGGCTACACTGTAAAAATTTGACTTTTTAGATACCTACAATTTGCAGGCCCGCGGCACAGCCGGGGGCGGGGCAACCACCAGACGCCCCGCCCCGCCCCGCCCCGCCCCCGCCCGCGTGCTGCTGGGAGCCGCCTACAGGTCACGCTCCTCCTCCCGGGCCCCGCCCACCTGTCCGTGTCTGCGACTGCCGCCACCAATAAAGTTGTTGTTCTGCCAAGATGGCGGCGCCCATGGTGACTGACCGGGCCGTGTATGTCTAAAGATTCGGGAAACGAGGCATAGAAGAACTACAGGCCAGAGCCTGTGAGCAGGTAAATCCCTGCCAGAGCTCAGCGGGACGAGAGACAGGCCCGATTGACATTCTCACCCCGGATAGGGAGGTTCCGATTTGTTGGGGCAGGAAGGGAAGGTGCAGGTAGTGTTACGTGGTCCACAAACTGCAGTTTCCGAACTGGAAAAGTCTTTGAGATCATAGTCTTCTGGTGCTTTAAGCCTTGGATCCCGTCGATAGCTCTGGACTCTTTCCCACAGGAAACGCACATCTTCACATGGTTATATACTCAAAATCCCCTTCTCTACTGCTTCTCTACCTTGGTTCATCCCTGGCTCTTTACCCCAGGACCCGGTTGGGGCTTGGGTCCAAAGGTCATTCATTGCATCTCTGGGGCCAACAGGTCATTGCCACAGCATGTTAGAACCTGAAGCTCCTTAAAAATCATCTGGGTCTACTCCTTTAGCTTACAGAGAGGGAAGATAAAGTTCCAGACAGGAAATAAGTTGCCAAAGGTCACACAGAGAACTAGCTGCAAAACACAAGAATGTCTTTTTAAAACTTAGTTTCTTGAGAAGGAATTTTCCCAGATACTTTCTTGCACTTTTTGGGGGGGGGTGCAAAGAAATGCCTTCATGTAATTCTCCCATGTGTGCTGTTTCTTTGTTTCTCCTACTCCTCCAGGTTTCTCTTGTCTATATGTGATCATCATTTTGGGTCCAGTTCTCAGATCCCTTCTATTCTCAAAAACTTCAATCTCAAGTTCCAAGTGAGACTGAGGTCAGTACTGGGAAGGATGGAGTAGCAGAAATTGATGCTTTGAAAAGCTGTGGAAGGAGAGACAAGATCCCCAACAAGTGAAGGAACAGGATGAGCTAGAACTAGGGAAGATAAAGGCCAAGTTGAACATAAGCATAGGACCTGAGCTACACCTTTCACATTCATTATAGCCACATAGCTCTCTGATACAATGGTGGCTCCTTGATTTCAGAAAGAGGCAGTACCTATTAGGCCTTTGATGGAGAGATATTTGGAATGACCTAGAACAGGGCCTGGAAAGTAAAGGATGGGAATAAGGCAGAGACCCAGGAAGTTCTGTAAAAATCAGAGCCACGAGTACAGACTGGTTCATCTGAGAATGGTATGGGGACCCCTAAGCTAAAGGATGTGAACTTTATTTATTTTTGCAGTGCTGGAGATGGAAGCCAGGGCCAGGCACTTGCTAGGCAAGCACCATAACATTGAGCTACATCCCCAGCCCCAAAACTTAAACAGTATTTCCTGTGCATCTTCTTTAGTGCATCTCTGGGGCCAACAGGTCATGGCCACAGCATGCTAGAACCTGAAGCTCTTTAAAAACCATTGAGCCCAGGGCATCACATGTGCTGAATGAGTGCTCTACCATTGAACCATACTCCTATCCCTTGGACTTGTCTTAAAAGACCTTGAAACACATTACCAGATTGCTTCCCAGGGGTGTGGAATCGATTTACATTTCCACCAACAGTGTACCAAAAATGCATTTCTTTTCATTTAAAAAGTTTTTGCCAATCTGATAAGCAAAATATTAATTTTTTAAAAGTTGCATTTCTTTGCTTAGTTGTAAAGTTGATCTTTTTTATGTATTTATTAGCCATCTATGTATCCTCTGACCTGTTTTCCTTTGCCGTGTGTGTGTGTGTTGTGGGGGACTGAATTCAAGACCTTGAGTATGCTAAGCAGTTGTTCTACCATTGAGCTGTATCTCCAGCTCATACCTTTGCCCATTTTAAACATTAGGTTTTGAGTGTTTCTCTTCTCATATGTGAACTTTTTATAGCGTTGGAAACCTTTTGTGATTGTAGTTTTGGTGAACATTTTCTTTCAGAATTGTTGGCCCTCTTGTAATTTTGTTCAGGTTTCTTGTTGTTGTTTTGTTTTTTGTACTAGGAATTGAATCCAGGTGTGCTCTGCCACTGAGCTATATTTCCAGCCCTTTTTATTTTTTACTTTCAAACTAAGTCTCACTAAGTTGTCAAGCATGGCCTCCAACTTGAGATCCTCCTGCCTCAGCCTCCAAAGCTACTGGGATGACAGTGTGCAACACTGTGCCTGGCTCATGATATTTTGATATACAGATATTTTACATTTTTAGAGCCAGGCTTATTAATATTATCCTTTGTGGAATTTTTCATTGTTTTTATGATGAGGATAGAATATTGTGTGCCTTGTAAAAATTTATTAAATACTCATCTGTTTTCATCTGGTTTTATGTTTAAGAAAAACATTCTTTATTTTATCTGGGATTTACCCCAGTGTATGATTTGAGATGGGACTCTAATTCAAAAGTTTTATCCATTCATTGAATAATCTGTCACTTTCTAATCAGTTTGTGCTTTTTTTCTTTATAAACTTCAAATTCTTTTATATACCCAGTTCTGTTTCAGGATTCTCTAGTCTATTGGTTTTTGTAAAAGAGAGGTTATTAGGGAGCCAGTATTATGTAAAGTTTATTCTTGTGTAGACAGAGAGTGGTATTCTGTGTTGCTTATGATTTGTTGTATAGGGGCTGGGATTGTGGCTCAGTGGTAGAGCACTTGCCTCACATGCATGAGGCACTGGGTTTGATCCTCAGCACCACATAAAAATAAGTAAATAAAATAAAGATATTATATCCATCTACAACTAAAAAAAAATTTTTTTTTTTGGTGCCAGGGATTGAACTCAGGGACAGTTGACCACTGAGCCACATCCCCAGCCCTATATTGTGTTTTTGGTTTTTTTTTTAATATTTATTTTTTAGTTGTAGGTGGACACAATATCTTTATTTTATTTTTTTATGTGGTGCTGAGGATCGAACCCAGTGCCTCCTGTGTGCTAGGCGAGCGCGCTACCACTGCGCCATAACCCCAGCCCCCTATATTGTGTTTTGTGTAGAGACAGGGTCTCACTGAGTTGCTTAGCGCTTCGCTGTTGCTGAGGCTGGCTTTGAACTGGAGATTCTCCTGTCTCAGCCTCCCTAAGTGCTGGGATTACAGGCTTGCGCCACCGTGCCCATTTTAAAAAAAAATTTAAAAAATGATTTGTTGTACAGAATAAGTAAGTTCTAGAGATAAGATTAGAATTTTAAGTGAAAGAATGCCCTTCATATTACTCCTACTGGTGATCTGTCTACACTCTCATATTTCCTTCATCATCAGGTCAGTTTGTGTTTTTATGATTTTGTTACTTTTTTTTTTTTTGGTACCAGGATTGAACTCAGGGGTACTCAACCACTGAGCCACATCCCCAGCCCTATTTTGTGTTTTATGTAGAGACAGAGTCTCACTGGTTGCTTAGCGCCTCACCGTTGCTGAGGCTGGCTTTGAACTCGCGATTCTCCTGTCTCAGCCTCCCAAAGTGCTGGGATTATAAGCGTGAGCCACCGTGCCTGGTTGATTTTGTTACTTTTTATTGTTTCTGTTTGTGAGGACAGCCCAAAATACTCTCCTTACATGTTCTTGGGAAATACAGTCTAAAAGAAAAATGACAGGTATCTATCTATGTGCCTTCCGTTAAACAGACATTGTTTGGCTTATTACAAAGGTATGGAAATACTGACTTAGCAAGAACACCATGAACTGTGATGCTTCCAGATAATTCTAATTATATAGAAACCTAAACCCTAAAAATAAATGTAACTGATGTCATTGTACAAAGTTTATGTACACTAGATTGATTATGCAGAATTGCTAATATTTAACCAGTTTCATGTGCTTCACCCTAATGCTTATATTTTAACATATCTATATATTTTAACATAGTCAAGCCCAGTTGATTGGGAGAAATTTTTTCAGTTTGTCTCTGATTCTATCCTTAAAAAAGCAAGAGGTGTTAAATGCATTGAGAATTGGTATGTCAAGAGCTTTGGCAGATAAACTAGTAAAGTGCCAACCCTGTGCTGCCATTTTATGTGAGTGTGAATCCCACCTTTATAAACCTTTAGTGACCCTGGCAGCATTTGTGATCTAGTATCTTTGTGAAATAGCCAAACCCTAGTAGGTATGGAAAGAATTTTGAGAGAATCAGAATTAACACCAGTTTAGAGGACCAAGTTTGTTTCTCTTTTGGTTTTGTAAGATCCATTTTCATTTGTTGTTTTTTTTATCCCCTTTTCTGTAGCAGCTCTCCAGGGCTATTATGCAAGAAAGCAGAAAGTTCAGGATATTCAGTCATCCATCTTAAATATTTGATGAAATTGCACCTCAACCCTTTAAACAGCAATAAAACCAGAAACTTCCACAGTGAGGTCATTTCCAGAATTCACTTGTGGAGGAAACCAATGAAACACTAACATTAAATTTTGAAACACAGCTGGATATTCTGGTGGGTCTAACATATGGGTTATATTCTAAAATGTTACATAGCACTCCCCACTGCTACACATTATGTTATGTTTATTTGTTGGCTTCTTACCCATTTCTCTTCTAGTATATAATTGCCAAGAGAAGACTTCATTTGTTTTTGTTTTTTTGCTGAGGTTGAACGTAAGGCCTCATGCATGCTAAACACATTCTCTTCCACTGAGCTGCACCCCCAGCCTGGGACTTTTCTGTTATTGTTGTTTCCTGATATATCCATTAAGTCCAGTGTGTGGACCTAATAGTACTCAATAAATAAATATTTGGTAAATGAATGAAGAATCAAATGAATAAATAATCCTCTAAATAATGGTGGTTTCCTGATTAACCTATAAGGTCTATTTAACTCAGAATATATATGAAGAAAAATGCTATAATAGTTTAGAATCTTTGCTTCTTCTAGGAGGTTTGTGTTCAGATCTCTTCTGGTATTTGAGTCTTGGGCCAAGGCAATGTGCTTAGCACTCTGCCAAGACCAGGAGAGAAGGCAAGAGAAGCCTGCTGGATAGATCTTGGGCTGGCAGAAAAGAGGAGGAGCCTCTATCTCCTTCCTGCAACGTGAGGTTGTGCTGGAGCTAGCCCAGGTGGTGGGCTCCCTTTGTTCTTATAGGTTATTTGTGTCTTTGGTGTTTTGGGGTAGGAACCACTTTTACATTTTCCATTTAGGAGTTTGTGTTAGCTGAGTCGAACTTCTGAAATATTCTTTTCAGGAAAAAAAAGAAGAAGAGGAGAAAGCAAGTGAGCAGGCAGGAAAACACTGGGCTGTGTTGATGGGAAGGAAGAACCCTTGGGAGGGTTCCAGGCAGCTTGTGAGTGTGTCCTCTGTCCTCTTTTTCAGCACCTTCCTGCCTTCTGAAGAATGGCTCCTGCTTGGCAGAGACTGGGTTTTTATGCCTCTCTTCTGAGAAGGCAGCTAAATGGTAGGCCAGACGTCATCAAGTGGGAAAGGAAAGTAATTCCAGAATGTACCAGAAGTATTTATAGTGCTACGGGGAAGTGGACGAAAGAATACACATTGCAGACAAGAAAGGATGTCGAGGAATGGTGGCATCAACGAATAAAAGAACAGACCTCCAAAATTTCAGAAGCTGATGTGAGTATTCTAAAGGGGTAAAACAGAAGGTCTATGGACTTGCACTCTGTGGTCAGATTGCCTGGGTTCAAATAAGTTATTAAGTATGTGGCCCTGAACCAAGCTGTAGAGTCTCTGTGCTTTAGTGCTCTTATCTGAAACGGAGGGTGAAAAAAGAGTGGTGTCCCCCTGCTTCCTGGGTGGATTGTGAGAAGTAAATGAGATGATACCAGATAATGCTTAGAAGAGTTCCCAGTGTGTGGGTGTGTATGACAATATTGTCCACAAAGGTGCATGGCAGACAGCACCACACCAGGCATTCTGGAGTGGCTTTTGTTGGGGGAAACTCATGGAACAAGAGCACCAGCAAGTGCTGTGTCCTTCAGGGTTCCTTGTGGGTAGCACACAGAGATCTAGCAGCCAGATGTAAGGTTCCAGGAGAGGCATCTGGGCCCCTCAGATGGCCACATGTTGAACAGGATCTAGCCCTCCCCTGGCATGACCTTGGCCTCCAACCCTGTTCTGTCACTTCATCATGGATTTCTTTTTTTGGCCAGGGGCGGGGGGGCGGGGGAGGGTTGGGGGCAGTTACCAACTTTCTTCCTGTGTGATCTGGAATTGGGGTCCAGAAGTAACTGAAGAGTTAGTGAACCCTTGGCTTCTGGTCCACATGTACCAACTTGATCCTCTACCAGAATTGGTCATGTTAAGTACCTGGCAATGGCTGGTTTCCATGGAGTGCTCTTTGTTCCTCCTCTGGGAGGCCAGCCCATTAGGGAGGAGTCTTAGACATGTTGATCCTTTCTTCTTGATATTAGTCAGAATGACAAAGGGGAGATAATGGTTTGTTACATGATATATTTGAATCTGATCAGAGAAAAGCACTTGTAAGAGTTTTACTCTTAAATTCTGACTGTCCCTTTATATTATTTATAGTCAAATAATACAGACCTGCTGTGTTGAATTAGCGATTAGGCCCCAGGCAAGCGGTTGAATGTGGCTGTACCAGGCATACTCTGTGGACTTGGCTTTCCCACCACCTGGATCCCACTGCTGTCACACTCCTCCTTGTGAGATGGATGCTTAAGAAAAACAGACTTGAGGAGGGGAGCTATTGTGTTCACCTGATAGATGATTTTGGCACTGGGTAGGAAGAAAATCTCAAATCAAGAGAGATGTAGCATATAATAAGATGAAATGGTAAAAAGGAAGGCTTGGGGCTGGGGCTGTAGCTCAGTGGTAGAGCGCTTGCCTAGCATGTGTGAGGCACTGAGTTCGATCCTCAGCACCACATATAAATAATGAATAAAATAAAGATCCATTAACAACTAAAAAAATATTTAAAAAAAAAAAAGGAAGGCTTGACTTTAATGTATTATTTTACAGTGAAAGCATAACTTTTACCTCATTAGAAAGTAAAAAGCTTTTGGGTCAACATAACCAGACTAACATGACTAGGTTTAGTTTAGACTCTAGGGAGCAGTTAATTCTGAACAAGTAGAGTAAGATTTACTTTTTTTCCCCCTTTCAGTTTAGATTGTTATTTAGTGACTTCCAAACATTTTGAAGTCGTAGCTTACTGACTTTGTGACATCTCATTCATCTTAAGTGTATAATTTTTTAAAAACATTAATTGGAAGACAATAAACTATGGTTTGATAATTGGGGAAATGGCTTAAGGGACATTGTGTGGGACCCCTGTGGATACCGTGTCAGGAAGAGGGAAGTAGAGAGAGCGCCCAGTGAGGACCTGAGGGGCTGTCACGCTGTGCATCCCAAGAAGAGATTGCTTGTGATCTAGGCCTGCCATTTAACCTCCTTGATCCTTAGGCTCTTTGCATTATTTATCTCACAGGATTGTTTTGAAAATGAAATGAGAAAATGTGTGTCTGAACACAGTTTACAAACTGAAGTGTTATATAAATAAAAGATACAAGTGGATAAAAAACATGTGGTTTATCTTTATCAGGAGCTGAGACTCTGACTAGGTGCTGGGGGATTTTTGAAGCATTTATAATCAATCTCCTTCTGGTATTGGGTACATTTGAAATCCACTCCAGTAAGTTTTTAGAAGTCAGATGTCTTACCATCTCATCATAATCACCATTTAAAAAAGAACTGCCATTTAACAAGCTCTTTACCATGTGCCAGGTACCATCTTTACATCAATTATTTCATTTTAATCCTGACACAACCCTGAAGGTAGGTGTTGTTATCCTCATTTGGGGAGTAAGAGAGCTGAAGCTCAGTTTGGTCATTTCCTAAGATGCACAGCTAGCATATGGCAGGACCAGGATTCCAACCCAGGCCTGTCTGATTCTTAAGTTCGTGCATTCACTTGGAACTTACTTTTTTTTTTTTTTTGGTAACAGGGATTGAACCCAGGGGTGCTTAACCACTGAGCCACATCCCCAGCCCTTTATTATATTTTATTTTGAGAAAGGGTCTCACCGACTTGCTTAGGGCCTCACTAAGTTGCTGAGGCTGGCTTTGAACTCGTGATCCTCTTGCCTCAGCCTCTTGTGCCACTGGGATTATAGGCATGTGTCATCGCTCCTGGCCACTTAGAACTTTCTTTGGCCTCTCTTTTGATTAACGGGCAGCAAACTGAGCCCAGAAAGGCACAGGAATTTGCCTAAGGCTTTATAGCTGGTGGCAAAGCTAGGACCAGAGCTGGGGCTCTGCACTCCCGTGGGGTGCTCCTTTGATTCTGCCACCCTGTAGTCTCAGCGACAGCTTCAGAACATGATCCACACAGAGGCGGACGTCATCTTTTGAAGTCAGAGGCTGACAAAAATAATAGGACTCAGTTATAAAAATCATCCTCTCCCCATCACTTATGATCTTAATTTCTCTTAAAGGCTTAAACTCTCAGCCTTTTATGTAATTATGAAAATTTCCCTTTCAGTCAGATTTCTGCTCAATCATAACAAAGTCCCATAACTACATCTCTCCTTTCCACCCTCAGATGGTAGAACTTACTTCGTTGTCACAGAGGAAAATGACTTAATTCACATAGAAAAGCAAAAGACAGACAGTAGGCTGAATATATTTACTGTAATAAACAAAAATATTCGTGAATATTAAAGACTTACTAGCAGTCCTTTTTGGTACATCTTTTATAAGTTTGAAGTTTGACTTACTTTGGTTTTGCTACTAATTAAATCTTCATTGAACAAAAAGGAGATGCTGGAGAAGAAGCTGTATGTGGAAAATGTTTGGAGCAAGATTGTTAAATAAGGGTAATGTAACAAAATAAAGATTAGTGTAATAAAATAATGTGATTATAATATAAGAAATATGTTTTGGGGCTGGGGTTGTGGCTCAGCAGTAGAGCGCTTGCCTCGTGTGTGTGAGGCACTGGGTTCGATCCTCAGCACCACATAAAATAAACAAAGGTATTGTGTTCATCTATAACTAAATAAAATATTTAAAAAAAAAAGAAATATGTTTTATGTAAAAACTTTATGAAAAACTAGAAATAGCATATGTCAACAACATTCTACTATTTCTTTAGTTCCCAAAGAACTCTAACAAGGTGTTTTCTCATATCCCTAAAAATTCTCAAAAGAAAGGCAATAGGCCTCATTCATTGCAGTAAAGAATAAGATTTTGAGCCAGATGTGGTAGCGTACACCTGTAATCCCAGCGGCTTGTGAGGCTGAGGCTGAAGATTGTGAGTTCAAAGCCAGTCTCAGCAAAAGTGAGGCGCTAAGCAACTCGGGGTGAGACCCTGTCTCTACATAAAACACAAAATAGCGCTGGGGATGTGGCTCAGTGGTCGAGTGGCCCCGAGTTCAATCCCTGGTGCCAAAAACAAAAAAAGATTTTGAAAAAATGAACAGTTCTCTTGTTTTGATTTTTGCATTAAGAAATAAGAATGAAGCCAAGCGCGGTGGCATACGCCTGTAATCCCAGCACTTTGGGATGCTGAGACAGGAGAATCGCGAGTTCAAAGCCAGCCTCAGCAACGGTGAGGCACTAAGCAACTCAGTGAGACCCTGTCTCTAAATAAAACACAAAATAGGGCTGGGGATGTGGCTCAGTGGTCGAGTACCCCTGAGTTCAAACCCCAGTACCAAAAACAAAAAAAAATTAAGAATGAGTTGTTGCCTCTCCCTTGAGGGACTTGTTTATGAGCTGAGAGGATTTTCTGTCACCTTTTGTGGGTGCATGTTGCTGTGGATGGCACCCCGGGGGCTCTGTGTGCTAGGCACACACTCTACCACTGAGCCACATCCCTAGTCCCACTCCCCTTCTGAACACCTGAGTCCCCACTGACCCCGAATCTCAGAAGATAATCTCTCACACTCCTGAGCTTTTCCTAAGAGTTATGAATCCACAATTTCTAATCAAAGGGCATGACCAATGTCCTGCTTGCCACCCTGTTTGGTTGTCATTTCAACAGTTCCAGATGATCTTCTAGATTTTCCAGATTCCTTATTTGTTCTCTTCTTCCTATCCCTCCAGGCAGAATTCTTACTTCAGTAATTTCTAGAGGATGTGTGGTTTACAGAGAAGTTCCATTCTAGTTGTTTTTCCCCCATATTAGTGCTTCTGTTAAAGGTTTTTTCTACCTTCTTTGTGGAAGGAAGTTAAAGAACTTGGCAAGAGCTGGATGCAGTGGTGCACACCTGCAATCCTAGCTAATCTTAGTCTCTCAGGAGGCTGAAGCAGGAGGATCACTGATTTGAAGCCAGCCTCAGCAACTTAGAGAAACCTTGTTTTAGTTAGCTTTTTTGTTGCTGTGACCAAAAGACCTGACAAGAACGACGTAGAGGAGGGAAAGTTTATTTGGGGCTCACAGTTTCAGAGGTTCCGTCCATGGTTGGTTGACTCCATAGCTCTGGGCCTGAGTTGAGGCAGAACATTATGGTGGAAGGGCGTGGCAGGGGAAAGCAGCTCAGGACACGGCAACAAGGAAACAGCTCTTGCTCACCAGGAACAAAATATAAACGCCAAAGTCACACCTCCAGTGACCTACTTCCTCTAGACACACCCTTTCTGCCTACAGTTATCACCCAGGTAGTGGATTAATCCAGTGATTAAGTCTCTCACCATCCCCAATCATTTCACCTCTGAAAATTCTTGCATTGTTTCACATATGAGCTTTTGGGGAACACCTCTTATCTAAACCATAAAATTGTCTCAAATAAAATGGACTGGGGATGTAGCTCAGGGGTGAATTGCCCTTGAATTCTGTCTTCAGTACTGCAAAAAAAGGAGAAAGGGCTGAGGATGTAGCTCGGTGGTAGCATGCCCCTGATTTCAACCCCCAGTATCACCAAAAAAAAAAAAAAAAAAGGAAAGAAAAGAAAAGAACTTGGCAAGAGCCAAATTTCTTGTGTATTCTACTCACCTGACTACAGTTGGCTCTGTTGGTTGTCAGTTATACATGTGCTTGGCAAATAATATTTTAAGACCATCCTCCTGGATGACGACACATCGCGCATGGAAGAAGTAGACTGAGCTGCTGAAGAGCCACTCCTGTGTGTGCTCCCTGCTTCACCTCCATTCCTGATATGTTTTCAAGGATTTTTTTGTTCTTAGCTTTTGTTAACATTTATTAAACAGTCTTTATGGCATGACAATAACTACTTAAGGGGGAGATAAGATTTCTTTGTACTTTTAAGTGATACTGTGATACCTTAGGCACTAAAGCAGAGCTAGTAATGCTTTTCCTAGTTTCACATTGGCTTATTTTAACAGGTTGAGATGTTTGTTCTAAGACATGTAACCTATCCCTTAACTTTGTGGTCTAAAGTGTGCGCTACCAAGTTGTATCCCTTAGTAGAACAGACCAAATCTTTTGTTCCTGAAGTGTTCCAAGATAGACCTTGATGTTTAAAAGAAAAATATTTGTTAAAACGGCTTGAGTTTCATCTCGTTAGGATCCACTTTTTAAACTTTCCATCTCTTGTAGTTATCCATTGTGCATGTACTAGAACTGTAGAACCCCAAGTATGTTAAACCGAAACAGCTGACTGGGAGGAACTCTCTAGGGCATGTTTTCCAAAGAAATGTATTTAGAGGAACAAAACTTAAACCTCCCTTAGGTGTGTTACAAAGCAGTTCAAAATGTAACTCAGTAAGGCCTGTGAATGGAAAATATGTAGTACCCAAGTCAACATTCTGCTCTCAACAGTAATAAATGCAGATGAGTTAAAAAAAAAAAAAAAAGACCATCCTCCTGTACATGTACACAAGAATGGTTATGAATATTCTGTTTTTCCTTTGTTTCCATTACTTTGGAGCAAACAGAGCCTCAAAGAAGTCTTGCAGTCCCCTGGGAAGAGAATAGGACCAAAAGGGACCCAGAGGGTAGAGAGAAATTTGACAGCAGATGGTCCCCCCTCAGTGACCAACAGAAGCAGTTCCTGTTGCTCTTCCTTTTGTCAGGGGACCCCCACCCCCAACATACACCATGGGAGGGTTTAAGGAAAGCCTCCCATTACCCAGACAGGATTTGTAAAGTTCTCTGGGGAAAATGCCCTTTGGTAAAAAGTGTTCCCACAGAGGCCAACAAACATTTATCCAACAGTTATTAAACACCTTTTTTTTTTTTTTGGTACTGTTGGGAGGCTAGGGAGGTGGAGAAAGAGATGATTTAAGCAGTCCTTGGGGCTGGGATGAAGCTCAGTGGTGGAGCACTTGCCTAGCATGCACACGGCCCAGGGTTCTGTCTATAGCTCCACACAGACAAAAACAAACAAACAAACAAGCAAAAATGAAGCCACAGTACTTGCCCTTGAACAACAGGTCTCCTAAGAAAAGTCAATTCAGTGACTCCTACTTTTCCCTTGGAGCCTTTTTCCTCATGTGCACAAATTCTTGACAACATTTACCATTTTACCAAGCCAAAGTGCCAAAAGTCAGTGACCCAGTAAAGACTACCTGCTGTCTTCACTGTCCAGGCAAATGTACAGATTTCCTGTGTTTCTCACGATCTTGCTGCTTTGGAACTGGAAAGTTCCTTAACTCTGATCTGTTTTTGCCTGTTTGTCACCCCTGGAAAACAGCAACCTTTAGCCTTTATTGGTTAAGATTTTTCTCTTGGCTTTCAACTTCAGCTTTTTCTATTGAAAGATAAACTCACAATATGGTCGGAGAACTCAGGATCCAAACAGGCACTTTAGGATCCTGCTCTTAATGCTGAATACAGCCACAGGGAATTTAGAAAGGGAGTCCATTTTTATAGATGTCATATCTGTGTAATTCAACTATTGTTTCCTTGAATCATGTGGATATATATGTTAGAACTTCATTTGGAAAAACAGTTCTTTATGACCTAGATAGAACATGTCTTTAAAAAGAAGCTTTTCAAGGAGAAAAAAAAATTAAAAATATGTACAGGTAATTAGTACTTAGAGGTTGTTCAGCATTATTTTGGACATTCTTTAGCTTGAACCAGGGCTTTGAATTTGAATTTTGGTTTTTAATGTTTTTGTCAATTTACATAATGAGAAGTGTTATTCAAAAGGAAGTTTTTTAAATGTTAAATTATTACCTTGAGTAAAATGCCAAAATATTATTGCATGCAGAGTTCCCAGCAAATGCTTAATAAATACTCCTTGTGGGCTGGGATTGTGGCTCAGTGGTAGAGTGCTTGCCTCACATGTGTGAGGCACTGGGTTTGATCCTCAGCAGTACATAAAAATAAAGATATTGTGTCCATCTACAACTAAAAAAAATTTTTTTTAAAATTAAATAAATACTCATTGTCATTCTTTGTTATTCTTTCCTAGAAATCAAAGCCCAAGTTTTATGTGCTTTCCATGTTTCCTTATCCTTCTGGCAAGCTGCACATGGGCCACGTGCGTGTCTACACCATCAGTGACACCATCGCACGGTTCCAGAAGATGAGAGGGATGCAGGTAAGGAAAGATGCTTGCTGGAACAGCCCTTGTCTGTCCACTCAGAACAAGAGTGTAGTAACATGTACTCATGACAAATGATGATAGCCAACTTTAGTTATAATTAGAATGACTTTGAGGATTGACTTGAAAAGCTTAGCGTTTCCTTTTATGCATAGAAGACATTATAATCAAGCATCTGGATTAATTGGCAAGACAGCCATTTATTGGATGTTGTGCTAAGGATGGAGATACAAATGTGGGTAACCCTAATGTCTTCCCAGAAGGAGTCAGCCCATGCATAAATAGTCATTATATAGGGAATGAAACCCATAGTAGAAAGATAGATGAAATCCTGTGTGTTTGTCAACTTTCTAGCACTTTAATAAATACGTGAGATAATCAACTTATAGAGAAAAAAGGTTTGTTTTGGCTCATGACTTTAGAGTTTCCTTCCCATGATTAGGTGGACCTACTGCTTTTAGACCTCTGCTACAGATGGCAAATAGTGGGCAGCACATGGCACAACATGGTTCATCTCATAGCCAGGAAGTGAAATAGAAGAAAGGAAAGGGCTAAGGTCTCACTGTCTCCTTCAAGGGCATACCCCTAGGCCCCTGAAGACCTCCCCCTAAGCCCCTCCTCTTAAAGGTTCCATCACCTCCCAATACCACTAATACATGGACCTTTGGGTAACGTTTAAGATGCAAACTAGAGCATGCTGTGAGTAGCAGATGGGGCCACAAGAGAGATTTTTCCCTTTATGTTAGATGTTTGCACATTCTCTAATAAGCAAGCATTTATTTTATAATGGGCAAAAATAAAATTTTATAAGAAAAAATGTTTGAAGAATAATGACTGTGGAGTTGGGAAAGGCTCTGATAAAGAGGAAACTTCTGATATGAGTCTCAGAGGGTGAAGTGAAATTTATCAGGAGAGAGGAGGACAAACACCCTTCCGTAGCTGATGGAGGTCAGTCCTATTTATCCCAGTGCCTACTACCCTAGAGCCTGCACTTTACTTTTTAGCAAGACATCATCCATAAGATAGGGTGATAATAACCAAATTATCTTCCTTAACCACTTATGGAAAGAGACAAGATGGAGGAGGAGCTGAGAACTTGGACCTTTGTAGCAGACTCCCAGGATTCAAATGCCCGTGCAAATTTTGACTAGTTAATTAACCTCTTCAAAACATAGTTTCTTCTCATCTTTAAAATGAGGATAAAATAGTACCTGCCCCATTGGCCTTACAAGGACTCAAAGACTATGGGCCACATAGTTTGAACGTATCACACAGTATGTAACCAATAAATATTGGCAGTTGCCGTCTATGGGCAGGGAGCCTACTCACATCAAATCCTGAGAGCTGACAATATACATCCCTGCCCAGTTTTGTTTTTAGTCATCTTGGTAGCTTGAAATCCACTATGCTGGAGGTATTTACACCTTGGAAATCAGCAAATCTACAAATGAGAGCTTTTCCCTCAGAAAGCCAGATATTCAGCATTTACTGGCACTCCACTGGTGTTTGCTGTTATTAACTTGTCAGGGTCTATACAGGTGTTATCTGCCACCTCCCAGTTCTTTATAAAGACTTTTTTTTAGAAAGGTAAGTGCATTTTATGTCATAATTGGTTTGAAGTTTTTTGCTGAACTGCAATTGACAGCAAGAAGTATTCCTTAAAAATGAGGTCAAGTTGTGATATGTCTGTTGAGGAGTTAATAGCTATATACTGCCAAGCTTAGAGATTTTCATTCTACCTCAGATGGTCAAAGTTTTATGGTTAAGTCACATGTTATTTTCCCCACACATTGCTTTCCATTATTTCTGCTATTTATTAGAAAGACAGGTCAGAATGAATTTGCTTTTTTACTAAAATAAAATTCTTTTTTCCCCTTCCGTCCTCCCTCCCTCCCTCTCTTCCTTCCTTCCTTCCTTCCTTTGTTCCTTGGCTGGGAATGGAACCCAGTGCCTTGCACATGCTAGGCAAATGCTCTATTGCTAAGCCACACCCTTAGTATCTTAAAGTTCAATTCCTTAACTGTTATCCTCCAGCTAGATTTGTCTTGCTGTTATTGTTATTATTACTTATGCCAACTTATTTTGAACCATTAGTGAGTGCAGGCAAACGGTTGAAAGTTAAGCATTTACAGCAAAGCATAACCATTGATGATAGGGTACAGGGAAGCTTGAGAGCATATATATGGAATTCTAATTCCTTTGAATGAGATGAGATGCTGCAGAGGAAGCTCATGGAAGAGCCTTAGGCCCAGAGGAGCTGGGATCCTTCCAGGCAGCAGACCCAAAAGACAAGTGGCAAGTTATGTCTTCCTACCATAGCTGAAGTCCACAGTCAGGCTGGACCAGGAATTGAACAACCCTGGTTTGAATGCTTTTGTACCACTTTGTAACTGAGTGATGCTGTGTAGTTATTTAGTGTTTCTGAATCCCACTTTGCTCATTTTAAAGACAGAGATGGACTGGGGCTGTAGCTCTGTGGTAGAATGCCGTCTAGCATGTGCAAGGCCCTGAGTTAAGTTTAATCCCCAGCACCAAAAAAATAAAAGAAAGAAAGAGAAGGAGAAAGGAAGGGAAGGAAAGGGAAAAAATAGTGATAACAATAATTCCTCCCTCTAGGGTTGTTGTAAGGGTTAAATGAGATGGTGCTTATATCCAGCACATAATAATCCCTTAATAAGTGATAGCTGTAATTATTAGTTATACTGATCTGATTGACTCTGAGCTGCTCAGGAAAGTGATTCATCACCATTTAATAAATGAATCCCTGCTCTCTTCTGCGTGGAGCCTGCTGCACAAAGCTGCCCTCTGAGAAGCATCTTGACTGCATATTCTTGTCTATAGTTCATATTATCTGTGCTCAGTCTGGATCTGGGCCTTATATTTGAAGCTACTCTTTGTCATTTGGTTTAAGGTATCTTAGGCTTTGTGATCAGCAGACTCCTAGGTTTGTTTTTTGTTTTTTGTTCCTCAGTTTAGTTGTTCTGTTGTAAGATGACAAGCTATCTTTGGGAGATGTCCTCTAAATTACCTTGCAATTAATTTCTTGCTAATTTTCATAGTTCATGTTTAAGTCAGAGCATTCCACATATAACCAGCAAACTTGGTCAGGCTGTTTTTAAGTGATGTGGAAAGGAGGGGGAAAAAAAAAAACTCAGTGTGTCAACCATGTGAAAGAAGACTGGTTGAACTTCCTTGTCATTTTCAAATCCTGCCCAGTATCAGGACCAGTCCTTGAGATCAAGTGGGCTTGAACTCAAGTTGAGCTTAATGATCCATATTCTAAAGAGGGCAGGAATATCTAATCTAGGAGTGCCAAACAAGATCTGAAATGTGTATTGATTAATTCATCAATAAATGGTCATTGAATCACTAGCTGTATTCTAAACCCTTGGTTTTCTACTCTATTGAATAGAAGTATTGGAGTTTTAGGTTGAAAATCAGGCCTATGAAAAATTCAGCCCACTCTGCCCTTTTAATTTGTTGATTTGTTGGCTTGCTTTGTTCTTTCTTTTTCTTTCTTTCTTTTTTTTTTTAGTACTGGGGATTGAACTCAGGGGTACTTGACCACTGAGCCACATCCCCAGCCCTATTTTGTATTTTATATAGATTTGTATTTTATGTAGAGACAGGGTCTCATTGAGTTGCTTAGCACCTCGCCATTGCTGAGGCTGGCGCAGTTCTTCTGTCTCAGCCTCCCAAAGTGCTGGGATTACAAGTGTGAGCCACTGCGCCTGGCTGGCTTGCTTTGTTCTTGAATGAAGACGTGTGAGGTACTTCCAAGGCACACCAGGAACAGCATTGTGGGAAGTAGAACGTGGAGTGCCTCATGCAGCAAGTCTTTTCAGGCCACAGTGACCTCAGCAGACATTTCCCTGTCCTTATCTTTCTCAGCCTCACACGACAGGCAGTCGAGTGGCACGTTTCCTCCTTGAACCATTCTACTCTCTTGGCATCAGACTCCACTCTCTGGGTTTCCCTCTTGTGTCTTGGCTTCTTCCTCCCAACTTACTCCACAGGTTTCCCCTGTTTCATTCCATCTTTGCATACCCATGGTCAGGTTCAGGAAGTTCTCTTTTATTCCTAGCATGCTGAGAATTTTTATTGTGAATGAATATTGATTTTCGTTAAATGCCTTTTCTTATCTATTGAGATGGTATATGTGTCTTTTCTTTTAATGTGATATGTTCTCTTGATTTACTTTTTTTTTTTTTTTCAATTTTGAGGAATATTTTGATTTACTTTTAAAGATAGTAAAACGGGCTGGGATTGTAGCTTAGTGGTAGAGCGCTTGCCTTGCATGCGTGAGGCACTGGGTTTGATCCTCAGCACCACATAAAAATAAATAAAGATATTGTGTCCATCTACAACTAAAAAAAAAAAAAAATTAAAAAAAAAGATAGTAAAACATCCTTGAGGAATATTGTTATATTGTTATTCAATTTGCTGATTTCCCTGTGTGCATGAGAAATATTGATCTGACTTTTTCTTGGGAATTAAGGTTTTACTGGCTTCCTAAAACAAACTATAGAATGTTCCCTTCTTTCTTGGCAATGTTGGGGGGAGTCCTGGGGATTGAACCCACAGCCTTATGCACACTAGGCAGGCACTCTACCTCTGATCCACAACCCAATCCCTTTTTATTTTATTTTGAGACAGAGTCTTGCTATTTCACCCAAGCTGGCTTTAGACTTTGAGATTCTTCTGCTTCAGCCTACTGAGTAGCTAGGATTATAGGCTGGCACCACTGTGACCTACAAAGTATTCCCTTCTTTCTGTTTTCTGAAAGCGGTGTATATTATTATTATTTCTTCCTTAACTGTTAGAGTTCATGAGTGATACTGCCTGGGCCTAGAGTTTTCTTTGGGGCAAGTTTTAAAATTATAAATTCTATTTCTCTAAGAGACTATTTCTTTCTGTGTCAGTTTTAATATGCTGTGTTTTTCAAGGAATTTGGCCACCCTACCTCAGATTCTGTTCTGGAGCACATCATCTTTTTTTCTCTACCCACTTTCCTAGGTAGTCTCATCTGTCTCTTTCATTTTAATGTGCTACTTTTAAAACTATAGACATTTCCAACATAGAAGTATACAGATACACAGATACTGAAACTTACCATCCTAATGTAACATATAGTACCATTTAATCCTGTTAGCCTTAAAAAAAATGTAATATAGATTCAGCTGGTTATCTCTATAGTCACATTCCCATCCTTCACCTCAAAGTAACCACTATCCCAAGGCTATGGTCTGTTTTGCCTTCATATTTTTATGCATTTAATCTATATGTTATTTAAGAATACACACACACACACATATATATACACAGTTATATGTAGTTTTGTGTTTTCAATTTTATATAAAAGATATCTGATTAATACTCTACTTATATTTTTACTCAATACTTTCAGATTTATCTTTTCTATGGCTCTAGAGTTAGTTCATCCATTTTGGGTGCTATATAATTATGACAATATTTAATTACCCATTTTCACATTGATTTTCAAGTTGTTTCCAAATTTTGCTCCAGTGAACATCCTTGTGCTGGACTTGTCAGCCTGTGGAAGTGGCCTGCCAGAATAAAGTGTGAACAGCCTCAGCATTACTACATCTCACCAAATTGCTTTCCAAAGTCTTGCTGATTTATACTTCCATCACCAAAGATGACTTATTTTTTGTTTATTGCCGTACATCCTTGACCTTTTAAGGTCTGCTAATAATATATAGGAAGTGGCATCCAACTGTGTTTGTTTGTTTGTTTGGTGCTGGGGATTGAACCCAGAGGTCCCACTGAACTATACCCCCAGCTCTCACTTGTGTGTTTAGTTTATACTTTCCTGATTACTATCCGAGGGAGGCTGAGATGTTTTTCTTGTTTATTGTCTACTTAAGCTTCCTCTTCCCTGATTGGCTTGCTCACATTATTTCCAAATTCCTCTTGCATTTTGTGTCTTCTTCCTGTTGCTCTATAGGAGTTTTTATATAGTCTGGATTATTGATTCCTAGTTGGCGGAATGTAGTACAAATACCTTCTCCCAGTCTTTGCATTTGGTGAGACTGGCCAGACTATGGATCATAGTTTGGCTTTGAGAATGGGCAAGAATGATGACTCAAAATTCAAGGTTGCTTTTACTGTGGTTTCTTCCCATAGCAACCAATAGATTGTACAAAGGAGAAGAATGACATCAGAGTGCATGTGGGTCATTAACACCCCCACCCCCATGTCCTCCTCTGGCTCCCAAAAATGACCTGAAAGCTGGAATCATCTTAGTTCTCCCAGGGAAAGATGAGTCCCCCATCCTGCCCCCACCACCCAAGAGTGAAAGAGAGCTAGGGTGTGACTCAGAGCTATTGGGTCCCAGTGTGCCTGCACTCAGGCATGTTGTCATGCTTTATTAAAAGGCAATTCTGTCACTTGGGAAGCTGTGTTACTTGGGCCCAGATTTTAGCCTTTGACATTTTTACTGTGCCAGCAATGGAGCAGTCTTTCTTCACCTCTTCAGTAACCAGGAAGCACCTGTGCAACTCTTCCTGATTGCATCCCTCCTCTCCAGTGCCCTTAAACTATGTCCTGCATGCTACATGTAAATATTTTTAACAGAATCCAAAGTTTTTCAGTGCTTCAGTTTTCTTTTTGCAATGATCCTATCTGACCTTTTCTCCCAGGCCTTCTAAATCCACAATCCTTGACTTGGTACAAACTCGTTTCAGTCGTGGAATATTCTTGTTCTCACCTCTGTGGTTTTTAACCCATGTATCTCCTTGGAGTACCTCTCACTGTCCTCTGTAAGCAAGCCTCATCATTCAAGGTCCACTTCAATTCTTACTTCTACCATAAACTCATATCTCAATTCTCCAGCCCACATTAATCAAGAAGTACTTTCACACTTATAGTCAGAACTGCAAATTAACTAGCTGAGTCTACATGGTCTCCATGTGTTGTTTTTATCTGTCCAATAATGTATTGTAAGCTTCACAGGGGCACGAAAATT
>PVHX01002058.1:109586-123963 GCA_004024805.1 Geosciurus inauris
TTTTTTAGTTGTAGGTGACAGAATATCTTTATTTTATTTTTATGTGGTGCTGAGGATCGAACCCAGTGCCTTATGCGTGCTAGGCGATCATGCTACCACTGCGCCCCTGGATGTTCTTTAAAGCACACAGCTCCTTTCTTTAAGTGTTTCTTACCCATATGTAACCCAGAATAATTTTTTTCAAATTTGAAAACTCTCAAATGCCAATGACAAAGCCTTTGGGCTCAAGTTTGGTAAATAATGAGTGAAAAGTTAAGCTCTGTAGGGTGCAATGGTGCATACCTGCTTGGAGAGGCTGAGGAAGGAGGGTCACAAGTTTGAGGCCAGCCTTGGCAACTTAGTCAGACCCTGTCTTAAAATAAAATAAAAAATAAAAAGGGCTAGGGATGTAGCTCAGTGGTAGAGTGCTTGCTTAGCATGTGCAAGGCCCTGGAATTTAAGCCTATAAAATTTGAAACATTGATTAAACGTGGTGGCACACACCTGTAATCCCAGCACTTGGGGAAGCTGAGAAGGGAGAATCGCAAGTTCAAAGCCAGCCTCAGCAACACTCAGTGAGACCCTGTCTCTAAATAAAAACACAAAATAGGGCTAGGGATGTGGCTCAGTGGTAGAATACCCCTGAGTTCAATCCCTGGTACCAAAAAAAAAAACAAAAACTTTTTTTTTGAAATATTGCCCAGTACACAAAGTTGCTGCCACCAAGTTTGGCACACAGGCATTTATGCTTTGTCAGCTTTTCTATGTACAGCAGTGTCTTAAACATTAGGATACATGATGATCCCCTGAGGAGTTTGCTGAAAAGGCAGAGATGGGGCTCAGGAATCTGCGTTTTAAATGATCTGTCCAGGTAATTCTGACACAAGTCCTCCTCCAGGTTTGGCACTTAAATGAATAGGATGGGTGCTCTGCAGAACAGAAAGTGGATGTGGTTCTCTAGGTTCAAACACAGCTCACAGCCAGGTATGGTGGCACATGCCTGTAATCCCAGTGGCTCAGGAGGCTGAAGCAGGAGGATTGCAAGTTCAAAGCCAGCCTTAGCAACATAGTGAGGCCCTAAGCAACTCAGTGAGACCCTGTCTCTAAATAAAATATTAAAAAGGACTGGGGATGTGGCTCAGTGGTTAAGCTGCACTGAGTTCAATCCCCAGCACCAAAAAAAAAAAAAAAAAATACAGTTTACATGGAAGCGAGAAGAAAGCTAAAGGTCATAAGCAGCTAATGGGGACATGGATGAGATGTGGACTGTATAAGCAGCGTGGCAAGTGGTTTGGGGGTGCCAAGTCAATCAGGAATCAGCAGTAACAACACTTGCCTTACCCATCTCACAGATTTCTTGCAAGATTTATGGAGACAATCAATAAGAAAACCCTTTAAAAGCTGTAATGCACTTTTTGAGTATAACCCAATTAGTAATAGCCATCATAAGGGTGTCCTGAGCTTTGCATGTTTGAACAGGGCCATTTGAAGCCAGAGGTGAATCTCTCAGTAATCGGCGGAGGCTGCACTGCCAGTCGGTTTCTTCTCAAACTCATTGAATGTCTGATGACATATTTAAAGTTTAGCTCCATATGGTGATTTTGTTGTGTTTTCATATGTTGTATGCACAGATGGTTAGAAAATAAAATTGCCCGCCTCCCACCTCGGCTGGTCTCCCCAGCACCTTCTGGTCCAGAAGCCTGGGTGATGAAATCATCAAAGTGCCAAGTCCCCCTCACAGAGTTGGGCTTGGACTAATTAGTCTTAGGCAAAAAGCCACCAGGCATTGTCCAAGTAGTTTTCTGCTTGGGCCTTTTTGCTATTCACTGTGGAGGAAGAGGAAAATTGAGGCTGAGTCTGGCAGCTGCATAACCATAATGTAATTACCCACAAATCTCAGTAAGCAAGGGGAGTTCTTAGCAAGTGAACGGTAGTGTACTTCTCCTCGGCCTTTCATTTGTCAGTCAGTCAACAGGTGTTTGTGAGATGCCCAGAGAGTGCACCGTATGGCATTTAGTTGTCAAATTTTCAAATCTCTGTAGCATCAGAAAGTAGATAGTGGATTTCCAGGGCTTATCCTTGCAGATGTAATTTCAAGGGGAGGATGAATTGCCAGTCCAGTGCCTTGATTGGAAACTGACTGACTCATCTGCCCATCACGTCCCCCCATATTCCCAGAGGAGGTCTGCTGCTTTGAGCTTAGGTACTGTCATTTGTTTTGTTTTGTTGTTTACTCTGAAATATTCATTTGATTTTTGTATCCAGTCTGTAATAATGCTAGGTTATTGTACTTGCTAACAAAATTAAATGTTGTGTTCCTTATTTCTTGGAAATAGAGTGTTGAACCTACTCCAAAGACGCCGCAATGCTCTGAGAATAGCCATTTTGAGAAGCAGTAACCATGGTTGCTCTCAGTCTGAAGCTGCATTGGTTTCGGATATAAAGTTTTTTATGATGAGAGGGAAGGAAGGAACTCTCCCCAGGGAACTGGCTGGCCCTTGGTAGTGACATTGCGCTACCTCTCTCCACTGGGGAGCTTTCTTCCCATCAGCTTCCACTCTCTTTCACTCTCCTTGCTTTGGCTTTCTGTGTTGGAGGAACAACTGTCCATTTGCCTGGTTTTTTTTTTTTTTTCTTTTTCTTCTTCTTCTTCTTAAAATACTCTAAAAATTGTACATAAAATTCTGTAGTGCCCCCTTTAAAAAAGAAACGCAATATAGATAAGGCTTAGCTACCTTTGACTACCCTCCCACTTTGAGCTGGACCCTCCAGCCAGTGAGCCTGGCATTTTCCAAGGCATGTCTTGCCAGAGCCTTTTCTGGACTCTCTCATATGGAACCTGCTCTCTCTTCCATCCCTTTCTTCTAGTCTGGTTGTTCTCCAACCACCTGCCAACCCTGAGATGCCTGGGCTCAGCTGTAGGAAGGCAGGAAGTCTTGCCCAGATGGCCATTACCCATGTAGATGGATCCAGCTTCCAGGCCTTGCCAGGGAAGGACCCTGGGCTCTGACGTGGCCTCTCCAGGGCTCTACCACCATTTGCCCTCATCCTTGATTCCTGGCCTGCATCTGGGCTACCCTGACCTTCTGAGATCACATATCATGGCAGGGTTGCAGTCCTGCTAGTGTTCCTGCACTGTCCTTGGCCAGTTTGCTGTCAGAGCCGTTTCTTGCTTTGATTTGTGTGGTAGAAGGCTGACCCCTCTGCTTCTGTTTCCCAAGCTGTGATGTCCACTAGCCTCTGGCTTGTTTTGAACAGTAAGAAATCTGGGTAAGATTGGAGGGCAGGAGGAAGGGAGAATCCAGGGAATTTCTCACCCTCCCTCCCTGCCCTGGGTTCATCTCTCCCACTGATCCATTTCTGTCCATGAGCCTGTTGGAGTTGCTGAGCTGATGTCAGCCTTTGTGCTCTGCTGAGTTCTTCTCCCTTTTTCTCTTCAGTGTAGACATTGTTGTGAGATCTTGTTTTTCTGACTTTCTGGGTGGTTCCATTGTCCCCTTGGTTTCTCAGTCAATTTAACATACTTAAAATATTTGTTATAAAAACTGAGTGGAACTGATGGTTTTTCAGACTTTGGAAGTTTATTGTATGGATTTTTTGTTAAGCTATTGGGACTTAATTCAGTCTCTGAATATTTTTACATTTATTATTTGAAAATTATCATTATAGTCATCTGCCACCCTCTGTGATGTCATATTCCCATTATTCCAAACTGATATGATGTGTATTTCAAAGTATGTCTTTAATAGATGTAAAAAAGAAACGAAATACCTGGAAAAATATTCTGCAGCTGCAGAAAGTACTCATACTCAAGAAGAGAGTAACTCCTAGAAAACTGAGAGCACTCAGGTGGGCCCTAGTGTATAAATCCAGGTGCCAATTATTTTCTTTTTGGTGCGGGGGTGGGGTACATTGCCTAGTTAGCACATGTAAGTTAGAGATGCAGTTACTTCTTTAACTATTGAAGAACTAAAACAAGTTAGGGTGATAGAAAGAATTTTAAAACCAAAAGGAAGGTTTAGAGTTCTAGTGAATGATTTGGACAGTCTTGGTATAGAGAAGACAAGGACAAGAAACTGACAAAACTACAGTTTTTTGTATTTGTTTTTCTTTCTGCAGGGCTGGGGATCAGATCATGGCCTCTGCATGCTAAGCAGGTGCTCTACCACTAAGCTACTGCCCTAGCCCAGAAACGGCATCTGATTCCTAAAATGGGGTGGTTGGTCTGAATAACGTTTAAGAGATCAAGACGTGAATGAGGCTGGCAAAGGAAGCATATGTCACAGTGTCTCTCACGTAAATGAGCCATAATGATTTTACCAGAAAATAGAATCTGTTGCCTGAGAGACAGGCAGGTTTGAGTATGTTGTAATCCTGCTGCAGGTCCTCACTTTATCCCCCGCTACCCCCAATAAGAGTGAATCATTCTATAGGATGAGTGTGAGCTCTGCACCTGCTTACAGGTCTCTGGGAAGCCCAGGGTGTAAGATTAAGAGGACCCTCAGATCACTGGAATAAAGGTCCAGTGATCTGACCTGTGGAGGACAGAACTTGCCTGACTTCATGATGCAGAAAGTCTTCCTTACAGACTGTCTTCTTTTATTCTCCCTAGGGTGGATTTTTTTTTTTTTAAATTTTTGATAAGAATCTGAAATATTAAGAAACTTTTAAGATTTCTCTAACTTTATGTTCATAGACAGCTTGGAAAACATGTGAACTAAGAATATCTTTTCATGTTCATTCCATCTGAAAACAAAAATAGAAATGAATAAGTATATTACGTAAATCCAGACTGGTTTTTTGTGACAGTCTCTGTATTGACTTTATTTAAAAATATGGAAGGCGCCTAACAGAATGTTAATAGGCAGAAACATTGAATCTGTGCCATTTTGGCAGTTCTGACAAAGACACCAAGTGGTAATTAAGTTTTCCCCTTTCTGTGGAACAGTTACACAACAGTTACATTATTCTGCCAATGAAACAGCCCTACGAGACTGGAGCGCACCTGGAAGCAGAACTCAGGTGTTGCCCCTGGAAGTATTATAGAACTTCCAAGTAATCCAGCACATGTCCTCCAGCATTGGCTTTTTTTTAAATTTTAAAAATTTAAAAGAAAGAACTGCAAAACTTAATCGTGATGACGGGAGAGTGTTTTTCATCTATGGATCAAGCAGTATTCAAGGGAAACCTGTGTCCCTAAGGGTCCTTGTCTTGTCAGGATTCTTGGCTGCCAGGGACTATAACCCCGTTCAGACCAGCTTATGCAAAAAGAGAGGTTTTGTTTGGTTGGTTTTACAGATCTTGATGTAACTCACAGGATCCAAAGAAATGCTGAAGGAGCAGGCCCACCAGGATCGGGACCAGGTCCTTGAATCCAGCTGCATTCCAGCTCTCCCAGCTCCTTCTGTTTTGTTTTCTCAGACATCTCCATGAGGTGAGGGAGAGTCACCTGAAGTTCTTGTGGAGTCACCTGGACTAAGGGGAAAAGAAAGTCTCCTCCTGCCCCAGCCCTTGGCCTGGCTCTAGATAAGCCTGGAGAATGTTTCAGGCCTATGCTTCCCCTGTAGCTAGAGGAAGGGTCTTTAAGGTTGGTGGTCCACAGGTCTCACAGGGTCCTGTGAGATTGGAAGAACGGTTTCCCAGATGGGAGAGATGCTGTTTGAGAGGATGAAACACTGGGTCTGTCTCATTTCACAGAAGAAAAATAGACCTCAGGTTCTCAGCTGAAGTGGGGTGTGTCCAGTCAGTGTTGCTGAAACTACACAGATCAGTTCAGGGACTGGTAGAACTTTAAATAAAAAGACATTCATGCATATTTTCAGAATTTGTAAAGATATCCACAATATAATGTTAAATGAAAAAAAGCAGGTCATGAAGTAATATATTATAAATAGGTTCTATTTCCATAGAAATAAGCAAGTTCCTATACATGTCTTTATATGTTAGTGTATCTGTTTGAGTGCAGAGGCTGTGAAGGATACAGAGGCTGGGGTTATTGGTCACATCAAGGAGCTGGGAATGGGCATAGTAGTGGGTGAGGATGCGCTTGGCCTTGATTTGTCATTGTGTTGTGTCGTTCCACTTGTTAAAAGCAATTTGTTCACAGCAAGTGAAATAAGCCAATTCCAAAAATCCAGAGGCTCAGTGTTCTCTCTGATATGTGGATGCTGACTCACAATAGTGGGGGAGGGAGGAGTGGAGGTTCACAGGGTTGGACAAGGGGGAGTCAGGGAGAAGGGAGGGAGGATGGGAATGGGACAGTAGAATGAATCACATGTAACTTTTCTGTGTTCATATATGAATACATGACCAGTGAAACTCCACATCATGTACAACCACAAAAATGAGAAGTTATACTCCATGTATGTATAATACATCAAAATACATTTGACTATCATGTATAACTAAAAAGAACAAATGAACAATTTTTTTTAAAAAGCAGTAAATCACAGGAGAACTTTTCTTTTTTTTTGGTACCAGGGATTGAACTTAGGGGCACTCGACCACTGAGCCACATCCCCATCCCTATTTTGTGTTTTATGTACAGACAGGGTCTCACTGAGTTGCTTAGCACCTCGCCGTTGCTGAGGCTGGCTTTGAACTCGCGATTCTTCTGTCTCAGCTTCCCAAAGTGCTGGGATTACAGGCGTGCGCCACAGCGCCTGGCTTGAAAACTCTTTTTTAACTTAAAATAAAAAATGCAGTTTGTTATGTTTGTCATTTGAAACACTAAATAAAGAAAAAAGAGCAGTCTGTTTTGATTGCCTTCAGAAGGGATGTGGATGCAGGAATTGAAGATAGTAGCTTAGGAATCATCTCAGGGAAATCCAGGGCTTCCCGATTGTCAAGATTGGGAAATACAGCACAGGGCCTGGCAAACCAGGCTCCCCTGGAGCAAAAACAAGCACGAGAGATCCACAGCACATATTTTCACTGAGCCTGTGTCCCTTCTAGAGAGCAGGTCTGGGTGAGTCCAGTCTCCCACCACCTCCAGTATAGTGACATCTACTTTAGGGTATTGTCCTTGCCCTGGGCCATGAGACAGGCTCCTCCCTGAGCAGTGCACAGATGGTTGCCTTCTGCTGATGGACTGCTCTGGTCTAACCAGCTGTAACAAGAACAGCTGGGCTGCTTTCAATCAAAGCATCTAGTGTGAGCCATTAACTGTGGGAAAGAAGAATTGTTCGGCCCCTCCCTAAAAGGAGGGCCAAGGAGGGCCAAACCACCCTTTGAGCCAGGTGGTTTGCTCTGTTTGGGTAAAAACTTCTGATGCCTGCCACTAACCTTTTGCAGAGTGTCCCCACAAGCAACCCACCCTTAGGGAAGTACATGGGTGTATCTCACATGAATATATGCAAAGTAGAATTTTAAGCGAGTCTTATTTATTGTGATGTGTGTCTTTAGTTGAAAACGCCCCATCCTGATGAGGTAGCGCCAGCAAGTGCCTCTGAATATTCATTATCCCAGGAAGTGGGAACATGAGCTCAGGTTCTCTGTATGGTTACAAAGCAAAGCAGAACAAACCCCAGCTCGTGGCAATGGACAGCAAATAAGATAGCCACTTGAATGGGCTGTTTTCTAGAAATCCTGGAAATCTGACTGGGAGAGAAGCTGTGTCTGTGGCATTGTGGCTGGATCACTTTCAGACAATGGTGGAGACAGATGGGTCAAAGACCTGGTTTTCTGAGGCCATCCCTGGTCAATCTATAAACAGTGTTTCAAGCCACTGTTTCTATATGCAGCATGTAAGTTAGGTTAAGAGAATTTGCTTTTGAAGCTGCCAGCTATACTCTAACTCAGCATCTATTTGGAGAAAGGAGTTTCTTAGTGGCCTATCCTTGCTCAGAGTAGTTGCTCCTCAGTCTTGCTGGGCCACAGTTGCTTATACTTCAAATAATGGGTAGGATAGAGAATGTGTATCAAAAGCGTCTTTAAGCTCCAAGATCTTGAGATTTTGCTCTTTAGAGAATGGAAATATCTTATAGGAAGTGATTTGGAAGTAATAATCTTTAGGAATAAAAGTAATAATGGCCAACACTACATATAGCACTTTACTACCTGGCAGGCACTGTCCTCAGTGCTTCTCTTACATTAACTCATTTAATCCTCATGATGATCTGATGAAGCAGTTACCAATATTTTCCCCACTTACAGATGACAGACTGAGGAAAGATGAGGAAACTATACGTGGAGCATTCCTTAATGCCCAAGGCATAGCTGGTAGTTTGTAATTAATTTAAAATATATAGGACATTTTATAAATTAGTATAAATGCTGCATAGGGCTTGCTCAAAAGATCTACTTAGATATAGTCTCAAAGTTTACTCTGTGGAAGCCTACTGTATGCGGCTACGTGTATTCCCACATCCCTGGCAGTTTGAATAGGAGTGGTGTGTTCCTTACTGTAGGAAGAAAGGGGTGGCCTTTGGGAAGGAATGGGAAGGGGGCCTTTCAAAAGAGCATGTTGGTTGAGTTAGGGGAAAGAGGGAGAGGAAGAGAGAGGAAGAACAGAAAACTCTGGGGCCTGGGTGAGCTCAGGTTGGGCATTGAGTGATGCTCACAAAGATGGGAATGTGTGCTGGACTCAGGTGAGTTCAGGAGAAAAGGAGTGGCCTGGGCCACTCAGAAAGGATCTTTTTGGGTGGATGTAGAGCTGGGTCTCTGGGAGCTACCAGTGTGGTCATCAGTCATGGTGTACATTCAGCGCAGCCTTGTCCAACAGGACTTCCTGTGGCGGTGGCATATTTTATATCGGCACCATCTGATTGTGTAGCCATCAGCCACATGTGGCTATTGCATATGTGGAAGGTGGCTAATGAGCTTGAAGAATCAACTTTAAAATTTTATTTTATTTTAATTAAGCTTGAAAGTATATAGCCACATACATGGCTACCATATTACACAACACAGCTCCTTATATGGAGAATTCTGACATGAAATGAGCATTTTGGAAGCCTATAAATTTTATGTGGACTTAGTTTTGAAATTAAAGGAAGCTTTTTATAATTTCAGAGAAACAGTTTGGGTTCATCATGGACAGTACAAACAAGAAGAAGTAAAAAGTACTTATATGAACAACTAATGACTCAGAGATGACTGCTGTTGGCACTTTGGTGTATAAGCTAAATTCCCTTCCATGTGAACATCACAGACAGCTTGCTAGCTCTCCAACATATAGTTAGAAATCACCCAGAGAGGAATCAAGCACGTTAGCTGGAAGGGATGCTGCTTGTTACCCAGAAGATAACACTCACATAGGTCTTAGTGATTTGCCATGGCTGATATTTATCTTCTTGGTGCTAGGTCATCAACCCCATGGGATGGGATGCATTTGGATTGCCTGCTGAAAATGCCGCCATAGAGAGGAATTTGCACCCAGAAAGTTGGACCCAAAGGTATGTGTTGACAGGCATATTCAAACACTTGCATTCAAAAACTTTAAACATTTTTTCAGCCTATGCATGAAAAATAAAATAAAATAAAGGCAAACAAAACACTGCAGCCTGCCAAGAGATAAACAGGATTGTCTGTATTGATGTTTGTCTTCTAACACACTGTGTTCTCATCTAAGAAATATCAGAGAAGGAGGAGTGTTTTCATTCAGATGCTCTTTTATTTACCAAGTTACTCTTCCTTTGAGCATTTGCATTTGGGAGAAAAAAGGGGAGAGTTGCATTTGTCAAATTTCTATAATGCTTCTTGTCTTCTTGATCATAGTTTGACCATAGTTTGACTACATATCCAAACACTACATTGTAATTTTCTCTAAACATTAATTTTTGTCTTCATCATTGACAAGCAAAGGGAACTTAGTCAATATGGAAATACATGGCACTTTATGCTGGGTGTAACTTTCTCCCAAGCCCTCTGGACCCTCATCTTCCGCGTACAGTGGGCCAGCAGTGCCTATCCCTCTTCTTCCTGGTAGAGTCCTGAGCACTTCACAGCAGAACATAGAAGAATCTTCTAGGCCCACACCATCAGCCCCTTTCACAAAGACTTGAGACCCTTTTCTTCCTCACCCCTCAGAGATGTAGAAGGGCACTTCCTGGGTTTGTTCCCAGTGTCTTTTACCTCTCTCTGCTTTCCCTTGCCCAAGGCTACTTTCTAAAAGCGTCTATTGGACTTTTGCTGCTACATCTACTTCTCTTTTTTTCTTCCTAACCCTTAGTTTCTACTCCTCCACTTATGGTTAATTCTAGATTAATAGGAGTAATGAAAAAAAGGAGGTGATGTTTTAAATAAAATGATCAAATATACCTCAAATTTGATGTAAGCTATAGTAGGGGTTGGAAATCTATGACCTCTGAGCCAAATCTATTCCTACTTCTTTTTGTAAATAAAGTTTTATTGGAACACAGTTGCATGCATTTATTTACATATTGCCCCTTGCTACTTACATGATATAATGGTGGAGTTGAGTAGTTGTGTCAGAGACTATATGACTCACAAAGCTAAAAACATTCACCTAGGCTGTTATAGAAAATTTGGTGGCCCTCCAATATGGCAGTTAGCACCTAGATGTGAATCCTGCCTTTCCTTCTTGGTAGCTGTTCATCTTAAGCACATTTCTTAACTTCATTTACCTAGCTGTAAAACTGGGATGGTCATAATTCCTACCTCATGTGACTGGATAAAGATTAAGCACTTTTCTACAAAGTGTTTGGCTAAGGGCTTGGAATTAAATAAGCTATTATTAGCTAATCAGGGATGACATAGAAGACTTTTCATGGCTTTTCATATTTTTAAGTCTGCTTGAACTGAAAGAGACAGCACTGAAATGTGTTAGTCCTTTTAAAAAATGATGTATTTTGTTATTCCATATTATAAATTAACTCAGTTTTTTCCCTACTTCACAAATGTTGGACAGTTTTAGTTTTCGATTCTTTTTTTGGTACCGGGTATTGAACTCAGGGGTACTTGACCACTGAGCCACATCCCTAGCCCTATTTGGTGTTTTATGTAGAGACAGGGTCTCACTGAGTTGCTTAGCACCTCGCCATTGCTGAGGCTGGCTTTGAACTTGCAAATCTCCTATCTCAGCCTCCCAAAGTGCCGCGGTAATTTTCGCTTTTGATTGACAAAGTACTATATGGTGGTTTCCTTTGAATTTCCACAATTTGTACATTTAGATTTTTAATTTTCTTGTGGTACTTGGGATTGAACCCAGGGCCTCCAATGTACTAGGCAAACATTCTATCACAAGCTATATCCTCAGCCACCCCACTCCTTTTTTAAAAAATTTTGAGACAAGGTCTCACTAAATTGCCCATGCTGGCCTTGAACTTGCACTCCTTCTGCATTGGCCTCCTGAATTGCTGGTATTATAGGCATCTACCACTACACCCAGCTCCAATCACTTTAAGACTTGTGAATTGTTTGAATTAAATCTGTGCTGAATTCAGGCACGTGGATGGGCCAGGAGTGCACATATCCAAGAGGTTGTCTATTTGAATGGCCTAGGAATGAGCAGCTCCCAGGGCCAAGACCACTGATATTTCTAGTTGATTGTGTATGTCTCCTAATAATAGGTATCTTCTAACATAAGGAGATGATTACTCTCAAAAAAGAAGAAAAAAAGTATCTTCTAATTTATTGGCATTTTCACTGATTCTTAGTGGTTATTTATTTTTTGCCAGAGCAAAATAACACTTAAAGCCCCTCTGAATTATCTAGACTTTTCCAATTTCCCTCCATGTTCTCAAAGTATAGTTTCTTTATAGTTTTAACCCTTCTCAAAAATCAAACTTGAGGTAAGCGCGGTGGCACACACCTGTAATCCCAGTACTTGGGAGGCTGAGACAGGAGAATTGCGAGTTCAAAAACAGCCTCAGCAACAGTGAGGTGCTAAGCAACTCAGTGAGACCCTGTCTCTACATAAAACCCAAAATAGGGCTGGGGATGTGGCTCAGTGGTTGAATGCCCGAGTTCAATCCCTGGTACCAAAACAAACAAACAAAAAAAATCAAACTTGCTTCCCTTTGTTTCACAGCAACATTAAGCACATGAGGAAACAGCTGGACCGACTGGGCCTGTGTTTCAGCTGGGACAGGGTAAGTCAACCCTTCCTCCTAGGAGGTCATTATTTTCAGGAAGGGCCTGTTTGCAGGGAGACTGTTCCTCTTGTTTGGATTAGGAGAAGAGAAGCGATGGAGGTGGGAAGCAGGAAGCTCTCCACAAATACTAAAGTATCCTGAGTGGATAATTTGTCTGCAAACAAGTAATTTTCTGTGGGATTAAGCTAAGAGAATTAACTTCTCATTCAACTATGGTTTTTTTTGTGTGTGTGTGTGGCAAAAGCTTTGCACAAGGATTTCTTTTGCTCTCAGTAATGGTTTAAAAAGATGTTAGAATCTACATAAAAGTGATTAAAACTGACCCACTAGTCCTTTAGATGATTAGTGTTGATTGACCATTTAGTTACATTTTGTACCAAGTTCAAAACTGAGGCTCATAACAGCACATAATGATTCAGTCACATATTACCTTTTGGTGTATAACAATTTAAAACTGTTATATCCCCCAAACAATGGAAAATTCCAGACCCAGGAGGAATTCATGGAAGACTGTAAACTGAGCCCTTCAAAGCTCTGGTCAGAGGCCACCCCTTAGACGTGGAGTATCTGTTAGATATGGTAGACTGCTGCTTGTCCCCTCCACCTAGGGCCCCTTCCATGCCATGATCCCTTGCAGCATCTCCTGTACTCCACAGAATATTGAGGCTTCATTGCTTGTCTCATTAAGTTTATAGTCCTTTACTCAAGAGCCCTGAAATAAACCTAGGTGAGATTTCTTCCTCCCCCAACAATTTCTTAAATGATTAAAATTTAATGAGTACAGTGAAAAGGCCTTGAATTTTTTTTCTTCATCACTCCTTTAGGTAAAAGATGGTCTAAATAATTTCTAATTGCAAGCTGGGCACGGTGACACAAGCCTGTAATCCCAGCACTTTGGGAAACTGAGACAGGAGAATTGCAAATTCAAAGCCAGCCTCAGCAACAGTGAGGCGCTAGGCAACTCAGTGAGACCCTGTCTCTAAATAAAACACAGAAAAATAGGGCTGGGGATGTGGCTCAGTCTGAGTTCAATTTCCAGTACCAAAAAAAAAAAATTTCTAATTGCACCTGAGGGGTGAGGAGGAAAAGGGTCTCAAGTGATACCCTATCACTGAGTTGCAAGGCTACCAGTGTTTCATTTGACAGAGGTGTGAAAAAGGCCTGATGTCTGAGTCAGGCTGTCCTGAGGTGCCAGTGGAAAATCGTTGATAGAGAATGAAATACAGTTTCATGCAGAGAGAGCTGAGTCATATCCAGAGCATGCCAGCAATGAGATAGAAGATTCCTTAAGGGAAAAGTTAGACTCTCTAGCCCCTTAGAATGATAACTGACCTAGTCCTATACAGGAGCATCAACCATAAATGACTTGAAAATTGTTGGAGTTTTTTCCTGATTATCATATAATATTATACAGAAAAGTCTAAAGAATGTAGTGTAGGGGCCGGGGAGGTGGCTCAGTGGTAGAGCACTTCAGCACTACATAAAAATGAATTAAAAAAAAAAGGTATTGTGTCTGTCTACAACTAAAAAAATTTAAAAAAAAAGAAAGAACATAGTGTAGTTAACTTAATATCCTGGTATGGTTCCTTGCAGTCTTTTATTCTGAAATTATAAACATCTATATGATTCACTTTTAGAAAAATTTAATTCGTAATGCATATGTGTGTGTGTGGGGGGGAGTGGTACTGAGGGTTGAACCTAGGGCCTCATGTACTGTAGACAAGTAGTCTACAACTGAGCTATGCCTTGGCTTACATAATGCATATTTTTTAAAATCTTACTTACATTTTACTTAGTATTCATGAATATTTTCAAATTTTGGTAGATATTCTTGGAAAAAGCCATTTTTATAGCTGTGAATTTTTCCTTTTTATGAATATAACTTTTAAAATCTATCCCTTATTACTATGCATTTAGATAGATTCTAATGTTCTGTTATAAATACAGGTTCTCAGTCCCTCTTGTGCAAATCTGAAGTCCAGAAAGCTTTGAAAAATGGAAGTGTTTTTGTAACTCATTTGACTATAACACCTGACCTGAATTGATGTTTATTTCACTTACCACTAATATTCAAAGATTTTACTAGAGGAATAGTAAAGTTACCAGCTACTATCCCAGACGTAGTTATGTAATTGTACTGTTATTTCAATGTGATATCCAAAAAAGGTCTTAATTCTATAGCACATTTGGCTGCTGGGGTTTCACATAGGAGATTTCAAACCTATAGTGAGTGCTGTGGTGTAGACAACCATCCCTGCTCCCTCTGCCACTGTCACTGACAGTTGCTGCGCCAGGTACAATGTAGGTACTACATGATTATCTCAAGGCTCTAAAAGCAGATA